>BSSO01003591.1:0-16181 GCA_030267885.1 Mesembryanthemum crystallinum | reverse complement strand
CACATTTTTGTGACAAAAGTGCAAACGTTGGAATATTTTTGTGTAATTTTCAACTTGGGAATAATATTGTTTTACCAGACAAATTTGGGAATATTAGCATCAAATTTTCCTTATTTTTATAAATCATTAAAAAATTTGTCTCCTACTAAGGGTAAAGAGGACTAAAATTTCTTCCTAAAATCTTGTGCTAAATTTGATTTGGGAAGGTAAAGAGGGGACAAAGGGAGAAGGAAAAATAATACTCAAATAGAAAAAGGGAAAGTTTTTCAAAAAAGGAAGGTGAATTGAACGCGGCTAACTAACGGTTAGAAATCAATTGCAGAAAGAGGAAGGAAGGAAAAAAAAGAAAAAAAAAAAAAAAAAGAAAACAGAAAAGGGGAGCGTGCGGCCCACGCACTTGCTTTCTATAAATTCGGCAACACTCAAACCGGCAACACTCAGTGAAAAATTACATTGAAGCTTTTATCAATGGCAGACGAAGAAAATCAATCCCAGCAGCAGCAACAACAACAACAACAGAAGTACAAGGGTAAACAGAAAATATCAATCGAGCCGATCACAAACAAGACGAGGAAACAAGTAACATTCTCGAAACGACGAACTGGGTTGTTTAAGAAAGCAGCTGAATTGAGTAAGTTATGTGGGTCGGAAATCGCCATCATCACTTTTTCTGGTGCTGGTAAGTTGTTCCCTTTTGGTATCCCAAATGCCGATGCCGTCATCAACCGTTATCTCAATCTTTCTTCAAATTCAAGTAATTGTAACAATGGTGGGTTTTGGTGGGATGAACCTATTGATCATTTGGGTTTATCTGAACTTGAAGAGTTGAAGAGTTCTTTACAGAGTTTGAGGAATCGGGTTGCTTCGAGGGTCGAAGAGATTAATACTTCAATGATGATGGATTACTATTGTTCTGCCCCACTACAAGAAGCAGGTTTTGGTGGTTTTGGGTGTATGGATCAAGGTCTTGCCCCTGTTCAAAATTGCGGTTTCGATTATTGCGGTGTGCAAGATGATGTTGTCAATGTTGGTCCTTCATCAGTTGAATCAGAATCATTGTTGGATTTGATTCTGAAAGATTCCACTTTCTCATAATTATTCTGCTTAAGCAGTAGTACTATTATTAATTACTTTAGGGTCAATGGTGGTTTTGTACTATATATCATGTTTTCCATATGGAGTTTTTTCTGGATTATGATTTAATGTCTAAAATCATATTGTTCACCACAGGAAATTTTTGTATAGTTTAGATGAATTTTTGTATATCTTAGAGAAATTTATTTAATTGTGGAAGTAGAATTAGCTGTTGTTAAATTGGTTTTTTTTTTTTTTTTGAGTAAGCGGTTTCTTGCTCTATGAATTCCCAATGCATGGGAATCGAGAATAGTTGAGAAATAACTTAGTGATCAAGTTGTTTTTCTGGTTTCCATCTGAACTTTTTGTGCTAGTTGTATATGTGAGCTATTATTTCAAGAGACTCGATGGGTTATGCAAATAACAGTGGGCAGTTACATAACTTTCTGAAATATTAACTTTGATTGTCAGAAACTGTGGGAAAGATGGGATGCATATGACACTACTGGGTGTTTCCGTGTTTGGATGCCAAAGGATTCAATTATTAGGCTTATGCTATTTGATATTATTTTTTTTGTTATGAGGTATCTTTAGTTGATGTTTCTGTCATGATTTTTTAAATTGTGGAATCTATAACATGGTTGTCTACTTGTCTTACCTTTCAGTTAGCTTGCTGAGGTGTGATTCAACATAGATAAATTTTCCACATTCTATCATGATTATAGATGTGTTCTTAAAGATTTTCTTAAAAGGCAATAAACAAAACAAGTATATAGATATATGGAGGAAATATTACTTTGTGCATATGCATCAAACAGAGATGATTATACCATTTAAGCCTTGGGGAGGAATGGAGGAAGAGTTCCGGAAAAAGGTATATGTTAAGCAAATTCTCTTAAAGCTGTTGGCTGCTAGTTACCAGTTGTTGCTAGAGCTGGCAAAGCTTGACACGACAAGACAACACGACACGAAGTTACTGAGAGAAATACGAACCCGACACGACACCAACACGTATAACCCGAACTTGACACGATTAGACCAATTTTTATTATTGAGTAATTATGTAACTTTCTACATAATTTTTTATATATTTTGAGACCAACACGGCAACACGAAATTGACACGAAATGTAACACGAACACGACCCGATGACACGAATTGCCAGCTCTAGTTGTTGCACCACTTGAAAACAGACCTCTAGAAGTACTAGCACTCAGTAATTGGGCAAAAGACAGGGTGCTGTCCATAATATAATTCAGGAATTAATGCCCTGCACGATTAACTACTGTCTGACCAGTTTTTCATTCTTCAGGAAACAAAAGAAAAGAAAAGCATTCAAATGCAAGTTTCAGGCAATAGAATTTCAATGGCTGTTCAAGCTAAAAGACTGTAGATTTGGTACTTGTAGACCATGACTATTGAGTTTGTACAGAAACATTGATATTTTGTATTATTTGAGCAGCCAACCAGTTGTCATAATTTTGTTTAAAAATTGCACAATTACAGATGAGAAAGCTTGTTTCTTTACGCGCGTTCACAATAAGTGAATACAAATGGTCTATGATTGTTCATATGTTCAATATCTTCTAATTGCACATTTGTGGGTGTATGGATATCAAAATGTTCGGCTCTTTTCATTAAGGTAGATGGGAATAAGCTGTTTCTAACCTCTTGATGTACAAGAAAAATCAGGTGTAGTTCACCTGTCTAGTCACTCCCAGCAAAAGGGCAATGGATGATGGACTCCTCAGTGCAATTTGACAAGTTCAGTGAGCAGGCACAAATTGGAACATCGCTTCTTCATATTACTGGTACGATGTTGCTTCACATGCTGTGTAATTTGTGATTCATGTTTCGGTTTGTTTGCTTCTTCTTGGTTTTTCCCCTGCTGGATTCTGATGCAGTGTGGTTTGATTCTGCAAGTCAGGTACCGCTCTTTTTCCATTACAACTAATTACTCTGCTTGGAAAAATACAGGAGATGTTAGTTGTTTTGTTATTCAAGAGGCAGAGAGAAGTTTTACATCTCAAGGCTATGACCGGAGATCAGCTATGGTATGACTGCATAAAGATTTTGTAAGCACAGGGGAATATTGTGAATTGTCTTCATTTGTGAATTATTAAAGTTGAATCTTATTTGTTAGTTGTTGTAGGTTGGTTTTCTTCTGAGTAGGCACTTTTCTTGCTTTATTAATGGTATACTTACATGAGTATTTGTTAAGGAAATCTTGTGCAATATAACTGGTTTTATGTCATCCAATATCTATAAATTCAATCATCATCTCGAAAGCTCCCTCTGATTTTGGGAACAACGATCAAACAATGCACATAAAGCGTCAGATGAACACATAAGACAGACGCGGCAAGCAGAAAAGCGATTGGCTTAAATGTCAGATCAAAACCACAATCCAAACCATTTCTTCTTTTTTTTTTTTTTTAGAACTCAAGGGTACAGAGGTACAATCCCATCCTATAGAACAGATCCTGTTCAAGTAAAGTCGTGATCAGTACTAATTTTAACTTTTATTAAGCATCAACCTTCACATCGAGCCCTTCAAGCTAAACAATGAATGCTGCTGAATTCAGTTAATCTTCAGTACAGTCTATAAGAGTATCAGGTTCACTGGGATTCCTTTTTACACTTTTCACTTCCGATCAGTATAACAATCGGTCCAGATTTCACTGGTTGAGAGTAACATACATGCAAACAATATTAGCAACACCATTCTATTAGTGCAGGAAATTTGTGCCATATGAGCTTTGCTATATACCATAAGAACAGATCAACGCATGTCTGTAATAAGATTTTCAGATTTCATAATAGCTGCAATGGAGTGCAATTTAGTTTGAATGAGCGTTACAACCCATGAGGCCATGATCCTTCTGATATCAAGATTTGAAGCTTCCCATAGACGTGCGTGTATGGTTCGCTTTGAATTTTGGTCATTGTATTGACTGCTGTCCTTCACTCGAAATTTTTTCTGTACACGGACATTGTGTGGTGGCCTGGTTAACCATTTTATTGATATATAATGTCAAAATTTGAATTGTTCACGCATTGTTCTTGATGCTAGAATAAGCCAACTAAGAAGCGCAAGGTTTAATCAATGCACCTATTGAAAACTTGGAATACATTGAGATTATTGCCAGTGGATATCATTGTATTGTTTGATGGAGTGCCTAAGTGGATTAATCCAAGCAAAGTTGTTTGTCAGGCGACCAGACCTAGATTCATTCCAGGCCCTGGAGCTTGTTCAAACTTCTATGTATGTTGTGAGTTAGGTGGCCGCAATGTATCTGCTGATCTGTGTCTGTCTCTTACTTATCTCAAAGATGTTATGCCAACCTTCTGCAATTTGACAAGTCGATTCACATATTGTTGGATACCCACATTCTGTAATAACTTGATGTGGTTTCAATATTGTCCTATTATGGAGATACTTCTAACAGGAGGATGCCTTGTTGCAATGCAGGTGGGCTGTTGTGGTATTTCAGATGCTTTACCTGCTTGTTTATCGACCTACGTAAAGAATGTAAAAAAATTTGCAACCTTAAGGGGGTCAAAGTCTCAGAGGTAAGTTGGAACAGATAAATTGCTTATTATGTTGTGCAAAAGTTGTAGAGAAACTCGATCACAGTTCATGCACTTTTGGGAAGTCTGCGGCTAGAAATACAACTAGGAAAGTAAATTGCATTCTGTGAAGAGCTGTACATGTTGGCATGTTGCGTTGCCTTTCAGAAAGTTACTGGATCAGTTTCTCTGGAAACCATGCTGATTCGAGGAAAACCCTAAACTGGATCAGCTTGGTAACATTGTTCATTCTTCTAGGCAAGCTTCAAAGCTTGAACTGCTTCCACTACTAAACTTTGATTCTACAGATGCCAATCCACCAGCTGAGTGCGACGATGAGCTCACTCTCTGTTGCAATAACAAAAATCCGTTGCCTTTATGTGTGTGCCCCTAATGCTTGTGGATTCTGATTGAACTACCCAATCAGATAGATTGAAAGATGCATTACTTCTGAAA
Organism: Mesembryanthemum crystallinum; assembly: GCA_030267885.1. Lineage (NCBI taxonomy): Eukaryota > Viridiplantae > Streptophyta > Magnoliopsida > Caryophyllales > Aizoaceae > Mesembryanthemum > Mesembryanthemum crystallinum. The sequence goes on along the minus strand of BSSO01003591.1, from coordinate 11,081 downwards.
TGTATTCAACTGTTGCTTGCTCTTTTGTTTTAATGTTTCTTGTGTAACATGTAATGGCGAAGCTTCCATACCTTGCTCTCTGGCATCACTTGTGATACAAAAGAAAACAAACAACAGAACTCAGAATTTGCATTGGGAGATGAAATATGATTACATTTGGCCTCTGATGCAAATTATCTCATTTCCATCATCGATTTATTGAAGATTCCGGCTTTCCCTTTCTTTTTTTTCCTTCTGGAAGGTGGAGGGGTTTGCGATAGCCGTATGTAGCCGTATGTTACGTACACACTTGGCCCTCCCTGGGAGGACTCAATACCATCAGTTAAAGTTGGATCTGTATTTACTGAAATTTAAAATTGTGTATTATTTGCTACCTCAAACACACAATTTATATAGCAGAAATATAGAAAAAGCTGGCAAGCTGCTCTATATTGTTGCAATTCAGGCTCCAATGATCCTTTGAGTTGCTGTGCTTGAATCTTATTGTACTCTTAAATTTATGTACCATTAGTCCATTACTATATTTCCTGCTCTATTTTCATAGATTCTGTTATTTTTCTCGTTCTAGCCAGCTGTGATGTTCATGCTATGCATCTGGTAATTAGATTTATTTTTCATTTTCATTTTTATTTTCATTTTATTTTATTTTTTATTTTTTTTGATCAGATCTGATGATTAGCTATGTATAGCCTCTTCCTGGGAATATGTCAGGTTCTTGTTTTGCACAATACCTGAAAACTACCGCAAAAATTCACTTTTGGGGTTTATGATCCATGTCCAACTAGTGCTTATGCAAGGTTTCTATTCTTCTTGTCAAGACACATTGATGAAAACCTGTGGATATTCTAAACTTTGGCTTATTTAACTGTCCCTGTGTAGTTGGGAGCGAATAATTTGGACTCAATTGCATAGTAAGTGTTCTAATAGTCTATCCCAGTCCATTAAAATAACTTGACAGCTTTGGTTGCATATTAACATCTGTGCTAGCAGATTCAAACTGGTTGTTAATCTACAGGCTTCTGGCTTGCTCATTAATCTTATTCTCTGCTCAATTGCCTCTACAATTCACATGATAACTTAATTATGAACGTATCATGTGTGATTTACTTGTATACTATTTGCAGTTATTGTACTTATCAAAGATATCCGCGATTATGAATCCCTTTCTTTTGTTTTGGTATGGTCTGGCACACAAGACTAGCTATCAAACATTGAAACTCGTTGCCAAGTCCAAATGCCAATATGCTATTGGTGCTTGTTGCTCGTGAGTAATTATCTTCTTATTTGTAATGTAGTTCAAACCCAGGAACTGGTAAAGCTTGCGTTGAGGCACTGACGTAATTGTCAGTTGCCTGATCATGGAATTTTTATTCTGCCTAATTTGGAGGAGCTTCATGTAGAATCCGTGAAGTATGAATGGAAGCCAATACTTTGTTCTGGTTGTAAGGATTCAGTGGACAACTGGAAGAAGGGGGTGGTTCAGTGGAAATGGTTGCCCAAGGCTACACCCGCTGAGAATGCTGCTAAGCCTAAGACTGATGATCAGGGATTCAAGCTGGTTAGTGGTAAGAAGAAAGGGGTGGGTATTGCAAGTACTTCTCAGCTTGCAGTTGCTAATGATCACCAGCTGGATATCAACCATTCTTTTGAGCTGTTAACAAGAAATTCTGAGAATGGGCCTGCTGCTACCAAAGTAAAGAACGCAACTCCTAATGTACTAGACCCTAGTATATCAATTATCAGTAAGTGCTGCAACTCATACAAGGGATCCCTCTCATGGATAATATGGGATTTCAGAATGTTAGGTGATTATATGAACCATCTAGCATGCTGTGTTAAGTGGTTTTTGAATAAGAATAAAATAGGTTTGTGTGCCTGCTTTTTGAAACTAAAGTTAAAAAGTAATAATGCTGCAGCAGTCTACAATAATATTTGAAGGATTGGTCTCTCACACTAAACAACTCTCTTTATTGTTCATGTGCTCTTTGTGACTCCTCAAATGATCCTTTGCAACATTGTACATAGAGATTTTCATTCCAGCTTCTTTAGCACCTTCATATATGCCTTTATCGATGAACAAGACAGAGAAGAACTTTGGTCTGACTTGGAACACCTCAGTTCTACCATCTCTGAACCTTGTTAGTGTGTGGGGAGTGGGGACTTGAACAATGTACTCAACCTGGATGAGAGGGTGGGGCCTATTGTGACTCTTGCCGAGGTCTCTAAATTTAGGTGATGTGTACGGACAAGTGACTTCCTTGATGCTAGAAGAAGGGGATCACTTCCTACTCGGACCAATGAACGACCTGGCATTGACAGAGTGCATAGCAGAAGAGATGGATGTAAAATAATGAGAAATGGGTTGATGCTTACCCCCGAACTGAAACTGTTTTTGAGCCTGAATGAGGTTTCCCTAGTGTCCTTCACTTTGTTCAGGGGCAAACTGGTGCAGGCAAGCCTTTCTAATACTTTTGACTTACTGGAGTGCTCAGACTCTTTCAGGCAAATTGTTTAGAATTGGTCCAAGTTAGTAAGAGGTACTCCCATGTTTTAGCTTATTTCTAAGATTCAAAAAAAATTAAAACCACTCTTAAATTGCTGAATAAGAAGTGCTATGTAGATATTGATGTGAAAGTTACTGAGTGTGGTGACAAACTCCACAAATGTCAGCAGCTGCTATAGAAAGTTCCTTATAACACTGACTTGGCTGCAAAAGAAAAAGATTTGCTATGTATGGACAGCTCAGTAAAGCTCAGCTAACTTTTCCAAGCAGAAGGCTAAAACGCATTGGCTCAAGGAAGGTGACATGAATTCCTCTTATTTCTATTCCTGCATTAAGGCAAGGAGAAGAGCAAATATCATTGTGTACTCACTCTATCACTGACATTCACGGTCGATCACCTTAGAGACTTTGAGTGTAACTTGAGGCTTCTCTAGAGTATTATAAAGGCTTGTTGGGCACATCCATTGAGATTTCTCCGGTCAACCAGCAGGCCATTGTCATTTGCGTTCGTTAAGTTAAAACTGTCCACAATGAGCTGCATCAGTTACATGTTCAGCGCTTCATTGGTGCAGAGGTGAAACAAGCTATGTTTGTGATTGATGGAAGCAAAGCACCAGGGCCAGATGATTATACTAGCCAGTTCTTCAAAGATTCATGGGAGATAGTTGGGGATGACCTCACCAGTGCAGTCCTAGACTTTTTCACTCATGGCAAAATACTTGAAGAAATCAACTCCACTTCTAAAATCTCTTATTCCAAAAGTAAGTGAACCCTATTCTGTCATGGAACTTAGACCTATTGCATGTTGCTCAGTGGTCTATAAATGTGCATCTAAGCTTATTTGCATGAGATTGCAATCAGTCATGCCTTTGATTCTTTCTGTAGTCCAATAGGCTTTTTCTGAGGGTAGATCAAGATAGCTTACAATAAAATGGTTTGTCAAGACCTAATAACTCAGTTACTATAATGAAAACTAATCTTTTCAATCTTATAATAATAATAATAATAATAATAATAATAATAATAATAATAATAATAATAATAATAATAATAATAATAATAATAATAATAATAATAAGTATTTCCATGTTTTCATGAGTTGGTGTCTACCAAATTTGATGGTGGGACAAACTAAATCGATGAGCTTTTACTAGAAAATGGTAAATTTATATAGGAAAAATTGTGAGTTTATACATAAAAGGTTGAGTTTTCTAACTTAGACAAATGGTGAGCTACATTAAAAAAGTGAGTTTTTGTTACCGGAAAGTTGATTTCTTTAAAAAAAAAAAAAAAATGTACACAATATGGTACTCCCTTTATCCCATAATTAGCTTTTATAAATGCGGTTGGCACAAGAATTTAGGTGGGAGTTTTTGAACATAATTGCCCTTATAGTAGATGTAATATTATGTGAGAAATTAAAGTAATAGAGATGTTATTGTGAGAAATAAAAAATAATTGTATATGTAAGTGATTGGAGAGAGAAAGTAGATTTTTTATTATACTTGTGAGTTAGTGGAGTGGTGTTTAAGGGAGGTTATGGGATTTTATAGTTTTGAAAGCTAATTATGGGACAAAAAAATTGTGCTTTTGAAAGCTAATTGTGGGACGGATAGAGTATTTCTTTTCTTTTATTGAAACAAGGGGTGAGATGCATTAAAAAGGGTGAGTTGTGCTAGACAATGGAAGTTTTTATAGAAAACCACGAGTTTTGCTAGAAAATGGAATTTTTTTGTACCAGAATATGGTGACTTTTTTTATAAATTAGCCGATCTTTTAAGTGAAACAAATGATGAACTTCATGAAAACAATGGCAAATTTTTGCTAAAAAACGAATGAATTTTTACAGGAAATGGTGAGTTTTTACACAATAGGTTGTGTGTGCTTGTGAGTGTGTGCTTGTGAGTGTGTTTGTTTTTCTTTTCCTGAAACAAATCATGCATGAGTTATCTTTTGCTAGAAAATGATAGATTTTTACAAGAAAATGGTTAGTATGAACATAGTAAGGAAAGTTCTTTTGTTTTACTTAAAACATATGGTGAGATAAAAAAAAATGGTAAATTTTTGCTACAAAATGATGATTTTTTGCAAGAAAATGGTGAGTTTTTATACATGGTTTTCTTTTAGCTGAAATAGAATGTGAGCTATAATGAAAAATGGCGAGCTTTTAGTAGAAAAGAGTGATGTTTTTACTAGAAAAGGAAGAGGGTTTATACAGTACAGTGATTTTATTTAATTGAAACAAATGGTGATACAAATTAGCAAACTAGTGACTTTTCTTTTTTTTTCTAGAAAATGATGATTTTTTAGTTTACTTAAATGAATGCTTGACAGAGGATGAAAAGGGCTGCTTTACTTGCTATTGTCTATGAGCTCCAGAGAGAAAGGAACCTTACGATCTTCCAAAACTAATCGATAATTGTTAAGAATTTACTCCCCTAATTACAGGAGTGATTACAACGACAACACATCAAATCAATAACTGAGACTATTGTAAAGACCATATATAAATCATACTCCCTATGTCCTTTAAAAATCTTTACGCCATCTATTTTGGTCATTCCCGTAAAATCTTTACATGGCTAAAAGTAGAAAAGAAAATTTGTTGAAATTACTTAACTACCTTACCCAAAACCCATAAATTACCTAAAATAAAACCCACTATCCACCCAACTCACTCTTATTTAATTGGGGGCAATATTGGAACTTTTACACCACATGAAAGTTTCTTAATTTTCGTGCATTTTCTTGGCGTAAAGATTTTTAAACAACGGAGGGAGTAATAGGAACCCCAAATTGGGTAAAAACCATGGATTAGAGGAAGAACAATTCACTAAATTAAAGGATATTTAAGAAACTTTCCCACTCCAAATGTGTCTCTTAAATCTCACATGGCTCTCGTACTCTTGAACAATTAGGGCACCTTCAATAACACTTAATGAGGAATATCCTCACATATTCATAATCCACTGAACCACTCTAAACCTAAAGAATACTATTGTTGAGAATCATATATACACAATAAAGTTAACTCTAATGATATATATTGGCAACTACTGTTAGGAGTTTTATATAACCGCAAGCGCACGGTATCGTTGCACAAATGGGTCAATCTCAGGGAAGGGGGATCAAGTACTAGTATTCTCTAGTGTACGTTATATAGGTCAATCGAATATGGAGTTTGCTCTAACAATTATCTAAAATCGATTAACACAATTAACAAGAACCAATGAGAAAAGGAATCCATGATTAGACTACACCACCACTACGACATATCCTTACGAACAATTAACCCTCCAATGACTATTGATTTAATTACAAGTTAGCGACTTCAACTCGACAAAGAAATCAATCCCTGTTTCATGGAAATTGATACATTCTAACACAACTCAAGACCTATTTTATTTCATGGTTTGAACCAATTGGAACGCATTAAGAACAAGAAGTCAAATACCTAATTGCAATATTCTCTAGTTTAATGAAAATACCACAATCATCACCATTGAACTCTAGAAATTGAATCCAACTTTCGTTGTAACTCATTTCAAGTAGATAACAATCACTCTCTCAAGCAATTATTGAATTAGAAACAATAAGGGCAAAACTTAAAATCAACAATCAACAATCATTAGGAAAGGGGATTAATCAATTGCAAGAAATCATAATAGGGCTTTGCCCAATCCCAAATAATGAAATTAAGCTAACATAATCAAGGAAACAATAAACAACTCCACTGAGATGAAAACAAGTATTCAACTACAAAAATAGATAAGACAATAGGGAAGAACTTAGTCTCGATTGAAGATTAAGAGTGCGAAATTGTAAGAATCTACAACGATCCAATAAGAAATTGCAAATTTACTCTAGAGGTTTTTGTGAAAAGTAAAACTGAAATTAGAACGTAGAATGATGTTTAAAATGTCTCTAACAAAAGGTTTTAGAGTTGTGGAAGACCAAAGGACATATGACCAAAAAAAAAAGCCTTATAGACATCATGCGAGGCCGTTCACGAATCGTCGTGTCCATGCAACAATAGTTCCGCAAAGTGGCCGAAATTCTGGCCTTCGTGCGTGCCCATGCATAATGTTGCGTGCCCATGCAAGTCTTCATAATAGCTCTAAGGCTCATTTTTTCTTCTTGGCTTCCATATCTTGGTTTCCACTAGCCTTCCTTTGCACGTTCGGTTCTAAATTTGGATTTACAATACAATATGAGAGCACAAAACATAACTAAAGTAGTCAAATTGTCCAAAATACGCTAAAATAGTCGAAAACATGCAATATTTATTAGAATTAGGCTACAATGACTGCAAGATGATCAAGAAAATAATACAAAATAAGCACTCATCAACTAAGTAATCCTTAACTAGCCAGATTTATGTCTCTTTGGCCATCATAGGAGTTCTAATGCCTTCAGGAAAATTTCTATATCACCCATGCGAAATCTAGCAAGAGAATCGACCGAAATCTCACCCCTAACTGGGTGGGCGGATCCCAGCCTTGGATCTCGCCCGCCCGGGCGATACTACGTAACACCCAAAACAAGCTCGCTGCTATACTACCCCGTCAGACCACTTTAATTGCCGCCCAATCCAAGGTACTTTTACGCCGTTTTCACCTCCTTCAACCTCGCCTCTTGTATATCGAGCCGCTTTATTAGCATTTGAGATTAACTCGAGAATTCGAGTCATATCCAGCAAATCTCTACCTTGGCTCGAATTATGCATGAAACCCTTGGTGAACATAATTGAATTGCTTACAATCCTTGCGAAACCCTAAATGGCTCCACCTTAAAATGAACTTGCTTCAAGAACATATTGAGCACCCAACGGGTCCTCCCTTAACTTGTGAACTAGTGTTAATCTCCCAAAAACCATTAACAAAACCCCATCCCGAATCACTTGATTAGAACCTCAAGATAAGTCTCCTTGATCTTCCCTCTCATGAAGTGCCTTCTCCAAACCAAGATGAACACATACAATTTGAAATTCTTAAATCTTCCGAATATCGAACTTGATTGTTACCAAACAACGCACCACAACCGCGGTCTCTGATCTCAACTTGTTAGGAATTTAATCCCCTAAACAACATGAGTGATTACACGGCAACACATCAACAATTGAAAATATTGTGAAGAATATAAATAAATTATAATAGGAGAACAATATACAAGATTTACACGTGGATAACTCCAAATTAGGTAAAAACCACAAATTGAAGGAAAAACATTTCACTATATCAAAGAAGATTATAATGGGAAATTTTCCACATAAACTGTGTCTCCCAAATTTCACAAGGCTTTCTTACTCTTGGAGGAATTAGGGCACCTTCAAGAACATTCAATGAGGAACATCCTCACATCTTTAGAGTCCAGTCAACCACTCTAAACCTAGAGAATATTGTTGTTGAGAATCATACATACATAATAAACTTAACGCTAATGATATATATAGGCAATTACATAATCCTAAACCAGATAGGAGTCCTAGTGCCTTTGGGAAACTTTCCTAAATCACCCACGTGAAATATGGCAAGAGAATCGACCAAAATCTCGCCCTTGACCTGGCGCTCGGGTGGGCGGATCCCAAGTTTGGATCCCGCCCTCCCGGGCGGTGTTGCAGGACGCCCAGAACAAGCTCGCTGTTCTACCGCCCGGTCAGACCACTTTCCCACCCGTCTGGGGGGAACTTCCACGGCCCTTTTACGCCCCTTTCGCCTCCTTCGACCTTACCTCTTACATATCATCTACCCGCTTGATTAGCCTTTGAGATTAACTCGAGAATTCGAGTCATATCCTAACAATAACTCCCATATTCAAATTTTAATGTATGTTAAACAATCTCTACACTGTAGTGAGTAATTCTTGCTTTTATTTGGTATTGTTGCTATTATGCTCTCAGGTATGTCTGAGATATGTTTGTACTGAGAACTAAGTTTTTCTCTCGAAGGTACCACACCAATATCCTTTTGATGAAGGGAATATAAATTGATGATTCGTTTTTTTAATTACGGTGAGTTGTATAGGGCGATTTTTTTTACTTAAACCAAATGGTTAGATACAATTAAAAAAAAAGGGACGAGTTTTAGATAGAGAAAGGTTAGTAAGATGCACTAACTAAAGAGTAAGTTCTTTCTAGAAAAGGTTGATCTTTAACTACCAAATGGTGGGTTTTTTAACAAATGATGATTTTTGAACTAAATCAAATGGTAAGATACTCTTAAAAAAAATTATGAGTTTTTGCTAGAAATGGTGATTTTTTAACTTGAAAATGTTGAGTTTGTACACTCCCTCAAAAAAAAAAAAAAAAAAAAAGGAAATTTTCCGAGATACCCCTATACTTTGATGAAATGCCTGCGGTACCCAAAGTTTTGGAAATGTGCCTAGGGTACCCCTGAACTTTCATCAAGGTGATCAGCGTGCCCACTAAGCCTTAAAATGACTATAATGCCCTTGCAATTAATTTTTTGTGTAATGACTATATTTGACTTTTATATTTCTCTCTCTTTTATAATATTAATTGAAAAAGAAAATCAAAAATATAGAAACATTTAAAAATCACAAATATTAAATTATTTTTAAAATTACGGAAATTTCCTTTGTTACCCCTGAACTTTGGCCTAATGCCAGTGGTGCCCACGCTTTTCCAATAATGCTAGTGGTACCCCTGAACTTTGACTTTAACGTTTTCCATAACCTAATAGTGAACGGAACTCCTTTTCGTTAGATTTTTTTTTACTATTTGACTTAGTTAATTTATGGGGCATAGTAAAATGATGGATATACCCTTACTTGCCTTAATTACACAATGACTAAGTATTTGACAGGCATTTCCCTTAAAAATCGACCCACCCACCATTGTCAGACCTCCAAAAAATTTCTTCAGATTTATAAGAGGAATGTTTGTCAAATACCTAACTGTTGTGTAATTAAGGCAACTAAGGGTATATAATTCAATTTACAGTACCCCCATACATTAACTAAGTCAAATAGTTAAAAAAGATCTAACGGAAAAGGAGCTCCGTCAACCATTAGGGTACGAAAAACGTTAAAGTCTAAGTTCATGGGTACAAAAAATGTTAAAGTCAAAGTTCAGGGGTACCACTGGCATTAATGGAAAAGCGTGGACACCACTGGCATTAGGCCAAAGTTCAGGGGTACTATAGGAAATATCCTTAAAAACTAAAACTAATATTCTAAAAAATAAAATAAAAAACTTGAAGTTTTAAATTTTAAAAATGAAAATTAAAAATTTAAATTGGTATTTAAAAATTTAAATTTTTTTTGTGTTTTAATGAAAATCCAATAATTCAAAAATTATAAAATTGTAATTAATAAAAACAAAGATAAATTTTTAAATAAATTTTCTAAAATTTAATTATTTGTTTTTTTTTTATTTTTAAAATTTTTGTTTTTGAAAAAAAAAATTAGAGTTGGTGTATGTATTTTAAAAAAAATTTAATATATATTTTTATCATAATAATATAAAAGAGAGAAATATAAAAGTCAAACATAGTCATTACATAATAAAAAATGCATTGCAAGGGCATTATAGTCATCTTATGGCTTAGTGAATACGCTGATCATTTTGGTGAAAGTTCAAGGGTACCCCAGGCATATTTTCAAAACTTTGGGTACCGTATGCATTTCATCAAAGTACAGGGGTACCACAGGAAATTTTTGAAAAAAAAAATGTTGAGTTTGTACACAATAGGGTGTATTTTTTTAATATAAAAAAAGAAAAATGAAAGAAATGATGAGAAGCACTGAATAGAAGGGTAAGTTTTTTTCTAGAAAATGTTGAGTTCACAATAATATGATCTGTTTAAAATTAAAATTAACCAATTAATACAAAAAAGAAAAAAGATAATTGTTTGAATATTTAACCCAAGCATATTACTACAAGAATGATATTGTTTTAATAAACAGGGTAATTTTCACTCCACCCCTCTAAACTTTGCACACATGTCACGCAGCCTCACTACTTTTCGAATATGTTAGTCCACCCCCTTGAAGTATTGGGGTGGACTGATAATTGCTAATATCTCTTATTATAACTTCATTAAACATGCAATTAATTTAATTTCTTCCTTATTAATCATTTTTCTTAGAATTATCATATCATATATATTCAACAACTTTAACCAATGGTATACTTTCATGAATTTTATTTTCATATTTTAAACATTGAAATAATTGTGTTGCGATTGCTTCCACATTAAATTGTTTTATGCTCCTTTATTTTTTTATTTTTTGTGGTTCAATATTGCTCAAAAATTTAATGCTACCTTTAATGTTATCAACAAAGTACACCGATTATTTTGAGTGGCATTAATGTGAAAACATGAAAAATTAAAATATTTAATTTAATATAGCACCAAATCTCAAGTACCTAAAATAATAAAATTACTTTGCAAGTTTTAATTAAGGAAAATTTCACGTGGTACCCCTGAACTTAGGCGAAATTCACAGCGTGCCCAAAACTTTGAAAACCTTCATATGGTACCCCTGTACTTTGAATTCTGTCAAAATGATAACTTTCCGTTAAAATTTGAAATTTTTTTGCAAAAATTCCAATTTT
>BSSO01003590.1:0-16182 GCA_030267885.1 Mesembryanthemum crystallinum | reverse complement strand
TTTATAAACTCAACCAAAGACATAACAAAAGACCCACCCATCTTTTTTTTTTTTTCTGTAATGAGAATAACACAAACAATAAAGGCCAAAAGAGTTTCTCGAGATTCCCATTTTATCTAATCCCATCCCATGCCATGCCAGCCCATATATCCCCTCTAATTAGACCGGCCTAACAAACACCACAAGCCATAATCACCAGCTACTAAACATAGTTAACAAATTTTTAAATAATTTTGCTAACCATTTAATATCACCTCCAAATGAATCACATCCACTCAATTTACATGATTTTTATGATCATGGTCGGTGCATTATGTGGCCCTAATATGGTCATGCCTCCATAGTAACACTTTTCTGATAAAGTGTTTAACCACAGACATCACTATGGAAAAATCTATTTATTTGGAGCTCTTTTTTATAAGTATGTCGTATTTATAATGACTCTCTTTTATTAAGGGAAAACGATTATTGTAAAAGGGGTCATCATAGTAGTAAATTTCTGAATCAAGTCATAGTAATATAGAAATACGACAAGCGAAATACCGTTATAGACGCATCACATTTACGAGCTATACTACGTTAGCATGTCGTAATAAACAGATTTCTTATAGTGGTGGTCGGCACTAGCTAGTTGGAATTGTGATGTAGGGCAGGCCTCCATTTGCAGTTTGAATGGCGTTGCCCTTTTATCTTGAGGTCACTTTCCCTGTTTTGTGGATCCCTCTACAGAAAACGGCTTGTCACATGTACAAGTTCATTCATTCATTGATGAGCATGCAGATCAGATGCAGTTCTGGACATTATTTCCACTTAAAGCATGTGTATTGACAGGTTGGAAATGCAATGGCAGTAAGAGATGTATGTGATTGGTTGGTTTGCATGGAACCGTATCTCTTGGATGATTCAAATCTTATTCCTCTTTATCCATACATTATATGTAAGTCCACCAATGTGAGGTTAATAATTTGCCATACTAGTGTGTGTTCAATGTTAGTTCATGCATTTTTAAGATATTATGGGTTTTACACGCTCGTGAAGAGATCTGAAATTAACCTATACATATGAGACGAAAAATCGCTCTAAAATAATTAAGGTATAATTGAGGATTTGAAAAGTCACCCCGAAACGTATAGAGAGTTACACCATCTCATAATAATACCGTCTCTTACCCATTAATATTTTTGCTTCTTTAAAATGTCAACTGTGAAAATGTACTTAGCATGGAATATATAAGTTACAATAAATCTATTACATCAAGATTAAGTCTGTCTTAACACTTCACTGATACTTTTGACAAAGTACTGTACTTTATGTTCAAATGAAACTTGTGTAGGAAGGGTGAATTCCTAGTATTTGGTAAAGAAAAACAGTAATATCCATGTAGGGGATTGAAATAAACTCGGGTTATAGAACATAAAACTATCATATACCTATCAATTGCGCTAACTATATAATATGCTAAGCGCATAATGCAACTACTAATGTAAGAAATATTGAGCATGTTAAATCTGTAGCCTTTTAACTAGGAAAACAGAATGATCCAACAACTGCTTAAATTTGTGAAAAAGCAATTTGATCCTTGTATCTTGTTTATACTAGTTACTCTTGATCTTCAAACAAGTTGATACTTAACTGCCTTCAAAATGGCAAATTTTGTTGGAGAATTTTGATCTGCAGTAATGTCTCCTAATAAGCACTAAAATAGAGAGGGGTTGTTGATTAACTTGCAATGTTGACATAACACTTTCTAGTACTTCCTATATTTAACCATATCATGTAGGAATCTTACTATATATATTATTCAAGTTCAATTATTGGTTTTAAATATGTCCAAAAAGAGGAGAAAAAGAGATAAGAATGTATGTCAAACTAATTCTCCTTTTAATAATTTCATATACTATATGTATGTTAACTTTAGTTAATAAAGTATGGGGTATAATGTACACCAAGGTTCCTATATATAGAGTGATGTGGAAAGGCCCCTTTGTGATATCTGAAAGCCAACCTCACTATTTGTCTCTCATTTTCTTCCTTTCTTTTTATCTTCTTTAACTTCTTAGCAAGAGAGAGAGAGAAGAGTCATGGCAGGGCTTGCCTTTGGAAGATTTGATGACTCCTTCAGTTGGGCCTCAATTAAGGCTTACATTGCTGAGTTCATCTCAACTTTGCTCTTTGTGTTTGCTGGAGTTGGCTCTTGCATTGCTTTCAGTCAGTACCTTCATACCACCCCCTGAAAGCTCTTTTTTCTTTCTAATCTTCTAGCTTGTTGCGTTCGTAAATAATAGTCACTTTTATAGCGTAATTTGAAGTAGTGTGTGACTACTACTTATTAATGAAATGAACCAACACTATATTTTTTTCAAACAGATTTGATGCAGTTAAATTCAAGGTTTTCATCAAATTTGAATTATGTACATACATTATACTCCCTGATAAAAGAAAAAGAAGACAAAAGAGCACCATATCATTTATACTGCTTCATCCATAATTAGTAGTCACATCATGAGGGAGCAACAGATTAGTCAAGCATGCATAAAAAGTCATTTTCTTGTTGTAGCAGTTTTTTTCTAGTTATAGTTTAGGTTGTACTCGAGGGATTATTTTGTTATCTTTTGCTTCTAATTTTGTCCTAGGTTGAGAGATCTTTTTGATTGCTCATTAAGGTGTTTGAAGACATTTTATGAATGGTCTCCTGCTAAATTTCATTTTTGTTGAGAAAGTGACATTTTTGTTACATTTATGTTGAGAATGTTTGTTCCACCAACTCTAAAAATATTCGATTCATAATAACAAAGTCGTTAGCTAGCTAGCTCAACAAGTAAAGTTCTCAACGATTGTATCAATGTTCATATTTGAACTCTATCTTCTTCAACCATAGTAATAAATCATTGACATCTTTGCAATTTTTTTTTTGTTGGGACAGATAAGTTGACAGCTGATGCAGCCCTAAGCCCATCTGGGTTGGTTGCAGTGGCAGTATGCCATGCATTTGCTCTGTTTGTTGCAGTCTCAGTGGGAGCTAACATCTCCGGCGGCCATGTCAACCCAGCTGTCACCTTCGGATTGGCTGTTGGTGGCCAGATCACCATCCTCACTGGTGTTCTCTACTGGATTGCCCAGCTTGCTGGATCTGTCGCAGGATGTTTCCTCCTCAAGGCTGCCACTGGTGGCTTGGTTAGTACTACTACCACTTCCTTTACTAACTTCTTTTCTTCGAATGCTCATTAATTAAGAACCATATCTTACTAGACTAGTTCTTACACCTTTAATTTATGAGATTTATGCATAAGTGTACACAAATTTTATGTTTTTAGCACACAAAGAATATTTTTCGCAATAGAGCAGAAATAGTTAGGTGCCCCGTGCACCTCCATGAGTAAGGAAATTTGTGATAAGATTAAAAAAAAAAAAAAAAGATCAGCCTTGGGTGCCCCTTTGTAATCCTTATGATATTATATACCTTTCCTATAATAAATTTAAGCAATATTGTCGAAATTTTGACAACCAATATGATAATTCAAAATACTCCAGTAATTTAAAAATAAAAATAAAAATGATAGTGTATTGGTGTGTGATTACATTTTACTTGATAGTATGAGGTTTGAGCTACTAGCTAGACTAAGCTTTCAGCTAGTTTTTGCCCCTATAACTGATTAAGATTCATTTTTTTTTTTTTTTTTTTTTTTTCAGACAACTCCAATCCACAGTGTGGCCTCTGGAGTAGGAGCCATTGAAGCAGTTGTAATGGAGATCATCATAACCTTTGCCTTGGTCTACACCGTCTACGCCACCGCAGTTGACCCCAAGAGGGGCTCAGTGGGCACCATTGCCCCCATTGCTATTGGGTTCATTGTTGGAGCCAACATCTTGGCCGCCGGCCCATTCTCTGGTGGATCCATGAACCCAGCCCGCTCATTCGGGCCCGCTCTCGCCAGTGGTGACTTCCATGACCACTGGGTTTACTGGGTTGGACCCCTCATTGGTGGTGGCCTTGCTGGGCTCACCTACAGCAATGTGTTCATGCACCATGAGCATGCCCCTCTCTCCAGTGAATATTAAATTTGATTTTTTGTTGCTACCATTTGGTTTGTTGAATTTACCCAATTTGTCCTTGTAAAGTAAAGGTGGGAAATTGCAATTATTTTTGCTCTTTTCTGCCTTTATTTTTCTTTTCTTTTTTCCCTTTATTTATGGTTTTCTTTTTCCATTTTCTGTATCTTGATTGGGTTCTTGGATTGTTCATGTAAATCCATCTTCTGGTTGAGTTTGTGGCTTATGAGGAAAAATAATTTTTTTTTCTCAAGTTATCTTTAGATTGTGTTTATGTTTATTGCAACTGAATGCCAACCAATCATTCAAATAACAAGATAGCACAAAATATTACAATGATCATCCTTGCACAAAGATATCAGAAGTTATCCAAGTAGTTCAGAAACTGATGTAAGCACCAATCCTCAGTCATTAGAAGTCTATATATTCATGAGTTTTGAACAAGTAATTAATCCAACTCCTATTAACATCACACAACTAGGTTGCGCAAACACATATGTTGGGCTACAACATGATACGTATACTGGAAAACCCTTATTTGTA
Organism: Mesembryanthemum crystallinum; assembly: GCA_030267885.1. Lineage (NCBI taxonomy): Eukaryota > Viridiplantae > Streptophyta > Magnoliopsida > Caryophyllales > Aizoaceae > Mesembryanthemum > Mesembryanthemum crystallinum. The sequence goes on along the minus strand of BSSO01003590.1, from coordinate 11,589 downwards.
GAGGGTGAAAAGTATAATATGTGTTGGACGACATACATGTCTTGTGTCATGTCGTTTTAGCATGACGCTTATTCAATGTGTTTGTACTTCTCTTTATACAATATACCAATATTCTAAAATTGTTGGGTGATCAGTATGAAAATGAATATGATAACTCAAAGGATCTGGATTTGAGTTGTTTGATACTTTCTGTAATTTACAAACCATTATTTATCAGATCACAAGGGAGACATGTAGTGTAACTATTCTGGTCTATTAGGGGCATCTTTTTTATAAGTCCACTCATGTGCTTTCCATTCTGGTAATTGCTGGATAACAACCTGCATCAACATATCATACAATCAGATTATTTATAAAATCAAATTTACTTTTCTAAGATTGCTATGGAGATTTACTTAGAAGAGGAACTATTACATACCATGCCTCTAGAATCCTCTGTACCAACTGTAATTTGACAGGCAAGTCTCCAATTCTTTGGCTTCTGCTCAAATTTCCCATATCAGTTAGTATTCACAAATTAAACTGAAGACAGTTGAAAATTGTATATCTGAAACTTTACTCTTGCTCTTTATCTTTCCTGCTCAAATTTCAATTCCATTTTATGTTTTGATCATGAAGCTGATAATCATAGAATGTATTAGTACTATGTTAAGAGTATATACCTTCTTTAAATGTTCTTTCTCTTTGTCAGTTTTGAGGCTTAAGAGCTCCTTTCCTTCAATGACCTAGAGAAACAAGACCAAATATTTGTTATAAGCTCATATAATCACAAACAGGCATCTAACATATCCACAGGTTTTGAAGGCATAATTAGCTCTTCAAAATGCTAAATTCATCTTAAGCCTGATTTAAACATTAACAGGAAATTCCAAGGTGATTTTACTGCAAACAAAACCAACTCATATACTTGGATAATTCTACTAATCTGAAAGCAATTTTCACCAATGCTGTATAGGAGATTCTGATATTGAGATTAAGACTTAAATGATTGTTGTAGGACCATACATAATCATAAGCTTAAAAGCTGAAGCTTTTGGACCTTTTAAAGCTATATAAAGGATCTTACATCATTTTGCAGAAGACATTTGCTTACTTTTGAAGTCAAATTGAATACAGCAAATTAAACACATCAGTGCATACATCTCTCAGACAAAATAATGAAATAAATTCAAACACCATAATTATGGAAAGTTTTTGTGCTCACCTCCACCATGCATGATGCACATGTTCCTCCTCCTCCACAATTCAATAGTGGCCTAGCCTGAAATATTTTTCAATTTTATTTCAGCCAAATCCAGAGTAAATTTCAGTAATACTATACAGATGCAGAGCATTGTCAGAGCAGCTGTAGAAAGGGAAAAAAAAGAAGGAAAATTCCTTAGCTTTTGTTCTTTAATAGGAAATTTTGGCACATAATAATGATGGTTAAGTGTTAGTGTTACTTACATAAGGTCCATAGAGATCAATGTCATTATCCAACATTATATCTCTAAGCTTTTGCCCACCAGTTGCGGATCGCAGATGCACATCAGGTGTTCCATCAGGTAGTAACACAGACTGTTTAACCAAACACCCAAAAAATTGGCACTTTAGGATACTCCATGGTAGCTCAAACATATTATCTGAATATCAATCATTCCTCTGTTAGGCACCTATTTGATTGGAGTTATCCTGTTACTAACTCTATTCATTTGTTCCTTGATAGGATCACCGCGTCATATGTGATATAAACAACCACCATGATATTAATCCAATAATGTAATAAACTTTTTCGTGATTATCCTTGATGTATGATATAACACACTTGTTCATATACGCGACATTATCCTTCATACAACAAACGTGTTCATATACGCGACATTATCCTTGATACAACAAGGGAAAAGGGGAGCTAAAAATGTACTTACACTGACAAATGCAAAACCAATAGAAGGAGGTTCTTCTTCTTCTGATTGAGTTGCTTCATTAGCCTGATCTCTATCTGGAACAGTCCCAACGGCTTTGATTTTCGCCACTCTACTAGTAAAGTTAACATTTTTTGTGCTGATGGTTGTTCTAAAACTTCTTGTTAATGTGGTGCACTGCTTGTTGAAGCTCTGAGAAGCTGAGAAATTAGATGATAAACCATAAGGAGAATTCAAGTGAAGAGTGCCCATCTTTTTTAATTTAATGGTATTTTTTTTCTCCTTTTTTCCCCTTTAAGTGGGTCAAGTGGATATATCCTGTAGATGGGGTATTTTGGTTCATTGTAGGATTGGGTGTGTGGTTCATATTTATCTTATCTAATTCTATGATATGGTGAATTTCAATTGCTTGTTTTCCTCCCAAATATTGAGTGATGATAAAGTTTTACTATAAGGTTTTAGATTAATGTTGATGAGTGGCAGATGATTATTCAGGTTGGACATATGAAAGACATGTTATAATTAATTATTAGGAAATAATACTGAACTGAATTGATGGTTAGTCAGCTGAAAAAATAAATCAGAAATCCATTAAAAAAAAGTTTAAAAAAAAATCGCTAGAAGGAGGGCTTGAACCTCCGACCTTGTGGTTAACAGCCACACGCTCTAACCAACTGAGCTATTCCAGCTTTTAATATATATTGTCAGAGTTTTATATATAACCGGTTGTTGCTTCTTTGCACCTATCCCACTCTTGTTTATTTAGTGCAACCCTTCAATAGATACTCTTCATTACTACCCTTGTGAAAAGTGGCACAAATACAAGATATTATATTTGCATAATTTGCTTTTGTTCAATGTAGGATATGCAAGTTTGATTTACCCTTTTTTAGACAGGAAATATAATTACAATTTTCTTAAACATTGGTATTTCTAATTATCTTTAGTGCTAGTTTCCATCAGGGTTTTGATGATTTCTCGTGTTTTAGGTTTGATATATTGAAAGAATATTAGTTTTAACATAGTGTGGAAACCATGTCTAAAATAGCGGAATTTTTATGTATAATGTATGTATTTACCAGTTCACTCTAATCGCCAATAATATATCAAGATAAGTGTTGAATTTTAGACAAGTTTTTAACACACACACACAATACAAAATAATCTCATATAAAAGAAAGAAAAATTACTAACATTTCCACACTGACATAAGAGTTTGAAACATTTCACATAGATGCCACATCGAGATCCCTATAAATGACTAAATTGTTGCTTCTATTCAAGACAATTTATTAGAAGGCTAAAATCAAAAAGATGAACAAGTCGGGGTGCTAATCGAGCGAGTTGAGTTCGAGTTTAGCTCTGCTCGACTCGCACTCGCTAAGAAAAAACCGAGTTCGATTTCGAGTCAAGTAGAAGTCGAGCTCAAAAATCATTCGCTCGACTCGTTTCATTTCGAGCTCGAGTCGAGTTCGAGCTTTATCGAGTTTCACCCATTCTCTTAAAAGGTTTGGAATTCACAAAAGATTGCTTACCTTATTGTCACATTTTAGCGAACAATAATATATTAAGGTTATGTTTGGTAACATTACTTATTTTGCTTATTGGAATGTTATAAGAGGGGGAAAAGGTAGAAAGTTGAAAAATGCTATGAAATCATAATAAACTAGCTATTTTGTTGATTAAAGTTGATAGCTTGTCGGGATAGCTATTCAAATTTGGTTGGAGTGGAAGCTGAAAGTTGAAAATAATCTGAAAAATTATTTGTACCTGAGAGCTGAAAACTAGTTAAAAGATACAAACATTAGATTTTATTGAAAAACCAGCTGAAAATTAAAATTTACCCAAACATCAGGTATCTCATGTATTAACAAACATTTCTTTCAAATACATATGCATATGTCATTACACTCAAATATGCATGATCTTAACAAAAGTAGAATTTAATCTCATTTTGGTTAAATGTGTAAACTTTTATCATTATTATGTATAATATAAATAAAAGTTTTTTAAAAATTAATATACAGAAGACATATCGAGTAGCTCGCGAGCTTATCGAGTCGAGTTAAGGCCTGCTCGACTAGGCTCGTTTAGATATCGAGTCGATCTCGAGTTCGAGTCGAGCTTGACTCGAATCGAGTTACCGTCGAGTTGGTACCGAGTCAATCTCGAGTAGCTTGTGAGTTTGCTCGCTCGATTAGCAGCCCTATGAACCACAAAACGATTCTTCAGTGTATTAGTTTTGGAAGGAGAGTGGTTAAAGAAGTTGAGATTAGGGAGATGAAGTTTCAATTATTTCCTCAATTGGTCATTTCCTACTACTCCCTCCATTCCTTAAAAATTCTACCATTTTCCTTATTTGGATGTTTCACAAAAACACTACCATATCTCTTTTGGGTAAAAAATTTGTGGTGATAAACACTAATGTGGTGGGCCAAATGAGAAACCACATGCAAAAATCAGCTTGCATTGGTTGTTGTGCAAAAAGCAAATGGTGGAATTTTTCAGGAACAGAGGGAGTACTACATTCTTATGGGCAGTTGGGTTATGTTATCAAGTTAAGGCTACCAAAGACTTGCCATCAACAGCAAGTTGGGCCTTGGCCCAATGACTTGGTGGTGCAGATCCTGTTAAACTTCAAATCAAGAATTGCCAACAACTTTGATAGCAAATAATGTACTATACTTATGAAGGCCTTCTACCTTTGTTAATAGGAGTATGTTATGCGGTTCCTACAAGACATGGCTATAACTCCTTCAATGCCAAACAATTTATTTGCAAGACCTTTCAACAAAGCATTTCAAACTTCATGTGGATTATTTCTATCAAACAAACTTACAAATTAAAGAAAGATATTGGTTATACTATGTTTACACTCTTCATCTTCTGGTGCTATTAATTTAGCCCATAACTCGTGTCATGAGATTTTTTTTTATATTTTTTTTTTTGTTGGAAAATAACTTTCAAACATGTACGNTTTTTTTTTTTTTTTTTTTTTTTCCGCCAATCATTAAATTGTTTCACATTTTTATTTTCCTTTTGGCACAAAAATATGTGGAATTTTATTTTGCTAAGTATGATTTGTTTATTTCAATAATCACTCTGAATTAAACTAAAGTGAATAGAATTCAATCTGAATAAATACTAATATATAAAAAAGAAGTTGATTACGTAACTAAATTTATCAGAATAAATAAACCAAGTAAGTAAGCAATCAAGAGGTGACCGGATCAACTATTCAAGAAGTTTATTGCCATTTGAGTGTTTAAGACCAAAAACGTGACACACGCGATGAATTGATTATTTGTACATCATTCATTATGGCCTGTGGCAAACAAATGCAGTAGGTATTTGATACTCCAGTGAGTTTAGTCCTAGCATTGCTCCCCTTCTTGAGGCTATCAATGCTCCCCTTAATTACAACACCTACTCTCAATTATGATTTATCTATCTAATACGTGCATGGTGGTTGGTTAAGGGTACTATAATAGTGTAGTTGGTAATATCACTACTTGAAGTTTAAAGATATTCTATGAATAATTTTATGTAGATGCTTTTTAAAAAGTGCGAACGCCTATTTAATAGAGCACTAAGTTATGACAAAATCAGTTATTAATAATAGGAATATAATGATTGATCGAGCCTTTAACTATAAGTTTAAACTTTTGGTTGAGTTGACTTTTTCACATGATATCAGATATACAGTAATCATATGACCAAGAGCTTATGAGTACGAATCATAACAACCCAAAACTCCAACTATTAACTTAAAGTATGTGTAACTTCTCATGAAATCGAATATACGCATGAGATAATAAATATGGCGAAATTTTTAAACCCTGAAATATTTTTTTACATACAAACGCGGATTAATATCTACTCTCTAAAGAAGTAAGCAAGATTAAAAATCCTCCCATTTTATAGAGGACGGAAAAATCCTTCATTAAATCATTGCTTATTAACAATTTAACATTAAATTAAATAAAGAAACTATTTTTCTTGCTAAAAAAAACCCAGAAAATTATTCATCAGAGGGTGTAAGAGAGAGAAAGTATAGTTAATGCGTGTATTTTGGTAACTGGGTTGTTGTTTTTCCCTCTGAGTTAACCCGGGGTGTTGTCTAAAGTGCGCTGGTGGTGCGCACAGCTGAGAGCCCAAACTCCAAAACGTCAACCACACGGCCGGTAACAACTTCTCTTGCCGAAGGGGCGAGCGACCTCTTTGTCTCTGCAATTTCTCTCTCCTAATTTGCAGCACTATCATTTTCTTGCACAATTTCATCTGATTTCGTTGCATTTCTATCCCGATCAGCCTCATCCCCTCAGGTTTCTTCCAATTCCTGCAATTTCGGAACGTGGGTCGCTGTCAAATTTCGTTGGGTATTATCAATTTTCGCTGTGAACCACTAATCGGATAAGAAAATTTGTATATTTCATCGATTCGAGCGATTTGGGTTTCTGGGTTTGTTGATTCTTGACGAATTTAAGTCAAAATCGAGCTGGGTATCATCCGTTCATTGCTGAAACCCGACAAAGAGATCAACTCACCCAAAGAAAGAGAACAAATCAACACGATTTCATCGATTTAGGAGCTATTTCGCTTTGTGGGTGTTTTAATTTTGAGAAATTTGAGTCAAAATTCGAGTTGGGTATTGCTAAATTTTGCATTTTGCTACTTTTTTGGAGAGTTGATTGAAAGGAAGAAAGAAGGGGAGGATGGATTCGAGCAGAAGAGCAGTTGAGTCATACTGGAGGTCTCGGTTGATCGATGCCGCAACTTCGGATGAAGATAAGGTCACGCCTGTCTACAAATTGGAAGAGATTTGTGAGCTCCTTCGATCTTCCCCGGCCGGTATAGTGAAGGAACTCTCTGAATTTGTGTTGAAAAGGCTTGATCACAAGAGCCCTATTGTTAAACAGAAGGTAATGTCTGTTGTTGTTGAAGTATAAAATCTTCATTTCCATGTTTCTGAGGCATTAAGGTAGATCTGTGTAGCTGAATGTGTTTGTTCCAATTGTATAAAGTATTGCTTGACTGTGGTAATCTTTGTTTGATCTCTGCTGTGAATGAAAGAATGAGGATCTTTCACTCTTTTTCATGTGGTTTCAGTGTATGATAACTATTTTCATGTTTAATTAAGTGTTCTGAGTGAATGTACTGTCTTAGCTGATCCCTGGTGGTTTGCCATAGAAAGTTTAATTTCTTCTTAGTCGTCTCTAGAGCAAGGAATGAAAAGATGTTTATTCTTGTTGAAAAGGGTTGAAGGAAAACATGAGCTGATAAAATGATTTGAATTTATAAACCAAGCTGCTATATGGTTTAAATTCAGACCATGCATGTATGTTCTTGGCTTTGTATACATTGTTGTTTGACATTTTTCTGTTATTGATCTTCTTTACAGGCTCTAAGGCTCATCAAGTATTCAGTTGGGAAGTCAGGTGCAGAGTTCAGGAGAGAAATGCAAAGGCATTCAGTGGCCGTGAAGCAGCTACTTCATTACAAGGGGAAACCCGATCCTCTGAAGGGGGATGCTTTGAACAAAGCTGTCCGGGAAACAGCTCAAGATGCTCTTTCTGCCATATTTTCAACAGAAGACAGCAAGCCTGTGGTGAATGAAGTCATCCATAAGAGAATGGAAGGGTTTGGGAATACAAATTTTGTGATGCCATCAGAAGAGAAGAAGTCATTTATTAGTGAGGTAGTTGGTATTGGGAGTGCTTCCATAAAACAAGGGCTGAGTACCTTGGCTCAAGGGCATTCATCATTCAAAAAGAATGACACAGGCAGTTATAGGGGTCCAAACTTGCAAAGATCATTGACCAATGAACCTGACTACACAGACAGGTATGAAAAAATGGACTATCATGGTGGTGGTCAAGGAAGTTCAGGTATGTCAAGAAATGTGACCTCTGGACCGTGGGGACAAGTTTCAGCAATAGGTAATCCAGAAGTGACCAACGGGGACTCAACTTCAAGTCATACTGAGGGTAAGACTCGGGAGGAGAGGTTTCTAGAGACCATTGTGACAACTGGCGGTGTGAGGCTGCAACCAACTCGAGATGCCTTGCAGGCTTTCTTAGTAGAGGCCCTTAAGATGGATGCATTGGCTTTATGTCGTGCGCTTGAATCAAAACTCCAGTCTCCGCATTGGCAGGTATGAGTTTTAATCTTTTATGCTTCTTTTCTTGCATAGCATTTTCATGTGTAGAGAGGTTGTCATCTTTGAACCCTAGATTGAAAATGTATCAACAGGCTGTAATAATTTTTTTCTATTTATGTCATTGCTCTCATATGTGCTTCTAAGCATTATTAGGATCTTATGTGATTTTTATATGAACCTTCTTCATCTGTTGTCAATTTTTTTTCCTGTACTTTTGACAGAAAGACTGATTCCATAGAGAAGTGGTAGTCTGGTAGAGCCCGATTCAGAAAAAAAATTCACAGCTTTAAATCCCTTTGCGGTTAAGCTGCCTGTAACTGTGTGTATAAAGTAGATTTGTTTTGTGTACTTGTATCTTTGTGTGTGTGTTTGCCCGCGCGTTTGTTGGGTGAGCGTGTATTTTGTGATGGCAAGTTTGTGCTACATCGCACAGTCGCGCTGACATGTTTACTGTAATGCTGCCTATTCATTCTTTTTCACTTGAATAGACTTCAATGAGGTTTTATAACTCTGATCTGACAGGTACGTGTGAAAGCAGTTTGTGTCCTCGAAGCAATTTTAAGGAAGAAAGATGATGAGCATTTTGGTGTTATCGCCTCTTACTTTGATGAAAACATAGATACTCTGATCAGATGTTCAGAGTCCCCTCAAGCGTCTTTGAGAGAGAAGGCCAATAAAGTAAGTTTCTTAGATTCAGAACTTAGAGTTAACTTATTTGCTTCAAGTCCCTTGATCTTTACTGTTTTAATCTTTCCCCCTTCTTTTCAAAATTTTATCGCAAACCACGCAAGCGTATCGTTCCTGTTCATATTTTATCTACAATTCAGTTCATACCAACTATTTACATAAGCACAACTTATCTTGTATCTTGACAGAATTGAGGAGAATGTTTGCAGAACACCTTCTTCCCTAAAGAACCTTTATGTTATTTACTTCTATTCATTTAAGAAGAGCACAAATAACGTACAGTTATTTGTGTGTTTAATATTTCAAAGGTTTTATAGAGCTTGCAGACTACCTTTCTATTTAGCTTTCTTTGTATTTGGTTGGATTACCTTTATTTAGTTATTGATTGTTATTACTTTTGGTTGTTTGGTTCATAAATTGTTTAATTTAAATAAAGAAATATACGATCTCTTTCTTCCTGTCCTTGTAGTATTGAGCTTTGTTATATGCACTCCTGGTATATCCTAAAGTACCTGTGTTGGATACTCGGTTTCTACATGCGTACAGACACTTAGTCACTACTTAGGCCAGAAACAAGCAAATGCTTGAAAAAGGGATGCATATGACACTCAGACACATATCCATGTTAGATACTGGTAGCCAAGTCTATGATACACAGATGTTGCGTACCTTTCGGGCATGCTAAACTATTATTGCGTATCCACTATTAAATAACTTATTTCCTCGAGTTTATTGTTTAAGCATTTCTATTTATCTGGGTGAAGCAAACAACTATGATATTATTTCTGAGTTGTGTTTATTTTGTCAAGTCTTTATAGATTGGCGTGCATGCCTCTAGTTCCCTCTAACCCACTTTAAATGGATCACTTTATTATTTTAAGCTCATTTTTACTCTCCTGTTCTCTTTTCTAGTGATAGTCTACTCATGAGCTCCGTATCCTATCACTTTCTCAAGTAAAACATTTAGAGTGGGACTAAGGAGTGCTACAGTGGTATCGCAACTGCAATAGTCCCTTTCTTCTCTGAGGCTTCCTTGTATTTGTACATGTTGACCACATATATCATACATGCAAAATTATAAGTGTCCAAGTGTGCTGAGAACTGTGTCTGAACATTTGCAACAAAAGAGGGGAAGGGGGTGTTACGAAAAATATGATTATTGTCATGTATTGCTTCGGAATTCAATGTGTGTACAAATTTTTGTTGTTCATATTGGCTTACACTTGAACAACCCATCAAGTAAACCTGTACAGCTTAATTCAATGAAACATTAGTACTTCATACTTAAAATTCTTATCCTTTAGAATATACTCGTAATCATCTTGATGATATTACGGTATTATGTAGGAGACTATGTGATCTGAGTTTGGAGGTTCTGAGGTTGATATTGAGTGGATCTTTGATTGACAGGTTTTAAGTCTCTTGAGCGGAGGGCAGACTGGAAATACATCAGAAAAAGCCACAAAAATTGAGAGAACAGTGGTTGAGATGCCTAATTTGATAGATACTGGTGATGATGATTTGCTCGGAGCAGAAGATCCTCAGGAAAGCCAAAATGGTCAACATGCTGCGAACAAATTATCATCGGCCTCCCCCTTAATTGATGACTTATTTGGTGATAGTACAAGCAGTGGCCTAAGTACGAGCGAACAAAGAACTGATGATGACCCTTTTGCTGATGTCTCTTTCCACACTGGTGAGGATAGAGATCAGGGAACTGACCTCTTTGCTGGAATGACTGTTGGAGAAAACTCTAATGCCTCCATTGATGTACCAAGCACTGCTGGTCCTGATCCTTTTGGTATCTTTGGGTCTTCAGAACCTCTGCAGAAGCAAGAGCATCATGCAAATGATGTCAACAATTTAATGGCTGGTTTATCCTTCAGTGAAAATGGCTCAGTGATAAACCAGAAAGGATCATCCTCTACAGTATTGGCTGACTCGATGTTTTTGGATTCAAGCCCAATGCCCAGTTCTCAACTGTCGAATGATTCTAATAGTGGTGGACTTGATTCGCAGAAAGCTGGTGTTAATGCGAATCCGATGCTTCCCATGGGTGCTGTTCCATACAATTTACCTCATGGAATGTTGTTTAATCAGTTTTACCCTTCACAACCAGTTAATTATGGTGCCATGGGTGGGTTGTTTACTCAGCAGCAGTTCATGGCAGCGATGGCCAATTTTCAATCTCTTGGTGGCTTAAATTCCCAAAATATTGGTGCTGGTAATGCTGCTGGAACATTGAGAGAAGACCCTTCTGCCCTGCCTGATATATTTAACGCAAGCTTGCCAACTCAAACATCTGCAGTCACGATGAATTCTTCAAAGAAGGAGGACTCAAAAGCATTTGATTTTATCTCGGTAAGATCAAAAACATTCCATTTTTATATAATCTTTATCACAAATTGTTTATTCTTCTCCTTGTATAAATGCTTTTTTATGTGCTTTCGTCATTTGTGCCATGCGTATATTTAGCTGTAAATCACTCATTATTCTCATGAGAAGAAAAATGTCACAGTAAATCTTGAATCATATATGAGTAGGCAAAGTGGTATTTCATTTACCGAGCTTCCTCAATGTAATTTATTTAATGATTTTTTGGTTGAAAAGGGACTTGCCTTAATTAAGTGGTAATCAAGGTTTTTCTTGGGTATTTAAACCCAATACAACCTTTCTCAAAAACATATAAGCAGAAATCTGGTAGGGAAGGGGAATAGTAGTTAATGTTATACATAAGTTCCCTACTTAAGCTAAGTTAACTAACTTTTTGCGAAGGAATGCTCAAGGGCATTTAACCTCTTCCACCCCCCCCCCCCCCCCCCCCCAAAAAAAAAACTT
>BSSO01003589.1:0-16182 GCA_030267885.1 Mesembryanthemum crystallinum | reverse complement strand
GTTAGGTAAATAGTTTCATTTTTACTCTAAAATTTACATTTTATTTCCTCTATCTAAATATTATCGTGCAAATGATCTTTGGATTTACTTAAGTGCTATTGATATAATTATGTCGGATTTTAGTATACGCACGCGATGCGTGCGACACAATACTAATAAAAATTAGGCTAAACGGCTAAGCAACCCGAAACTCGACCCAACCAACCCATTTACCATGTCTAGTCAAAGGAAGAAGCCATCTTGTTCAATTCAAACGGCCATTTTTCTTCCCACAGTTCCCTTTTCTTCTAGGCGTCCTCAACGGGTTCTACGCGTTGTCTCCTTCTCTAAACTTTCCCATTAATAAGACTACCCCAGCAAACCCCTCTCTCTCTCTCTCTCTCTCTCTCTCTCTCTCTCTCTTCCCCGCTCCTTATCTCTCTCCTCTGAGCAAATCTTTTCATTGCTTATATCCGCTTAAGGCTCAGTTTTTGGGTTTACTTTGGAATTTCAGGTACTTCACCCTTCTAATTTTTCTGCTTTGTTTCAGTTTTTACGTTGAAAGAGGAAGTAATTGAGGTGTCCTAATTCGAAAGTAAACTTGTTTGCTTTGTGGGTCATCGTCAATTTCTGGGTTTTGTGGGTTTCTTTGTTGCTAATCTGTTACTTCAAGTTTAAGGGTTGTTGGGATCTTAGCACAAGTCATGTGGTTCTTGCTTGAAGTGATTGAAGTATTATGCTGTAATTTTCATTTGTTTGTTTGATTCCAAGTGTTGTTCGAAACTAGACCCAATTTAAGATAGTGGGTTGTTGTGAATTTGGAATGTTTTTGGCTTGCCGTTGATATGTTTCGTGATTTGAAGTACTATGATCCAAAACCCAAATCGCAAATCCATTAATTCTGGCGGATTGAATTGCTCTGTTCTAAATTGGGAGGGATGATTGAATGAACTGTTCCCGTTCAAAATTTTACCCATTTCCCTCTGTTAATTTTTTGGATCCCAAATTGAATAATTTTGATCCCAGTTTGTTCTGCTTAAAGGGTGGTAGTAACTTGCATAGATTTGTAACTATTGCAACGTTGATCTCGGAGCGGTACAGTTACTGTACTGTGTTCAAATCTTTGGTGATAGGACTTTAATTCCCATTTCACTGTTCATATTTGTTTTGTTTTTGCCGTTGCTTTATGGATTCTGGCTGTTGAGACCCTTTTTTTGGGTGAATAGAATTTTTTTTGGTTTTGCAGTCGCTTTCTGGAATCTGGCACTCTTTGCTTCGTGGAATTTGTTTTGTAAAGTTGATTGGTTTGTATTGATTGCCTCTTTTCTCTCTTCTTCTGAAGTCAATAGAATTTAACAGGACTTCTTGTCTGCATATTCTAATTACTTTGGGTTTGTGATATATAATTAATAGACTATGGAATTTGTGTTTTTTCTGCTCTGGAGTTAAGTTACTGATTTATTCATGATAATTTTGTACGATCATCCCATGCCATTCAATTCTAAAACTTCTTAATCTGTTTTGCTCCAGGAGATTTGCGGGAATCTGTATTGTGTATTGTGAACTAGAGGTTCTCGGTTGGTACTTATTTACTCAGCATCCCATACCGAGAATGATTGGATTGAAATCACCATTACATAGGTTTGGTAAGCATAGTTCTACAGGTGCTACAGCTCCGGAAAAAACAGGCTATAACCCTTTTGATGATGACGAGTTGGACAAGAAGTCGACTCTCAAATCGTCAAAAAGATCCTCTTCTGAACCCTATCTAGATATTCCATCAAATTCTAGCATAACCAATCCTTTCGACGATGATGTAGAAGATAGAGAGAAAGAAGTAACATCATCTGCCTCTAAGTATGGCTTGTCCTATGCACAACGAAACAAATACAAGAATGACTTCCGTGACTCTGGAGGAGTGGACAATCAAAGCATGGAGGAGCTAGAGAACTACGCTGTGTACAAGTCCGAAGAGACTACCAAGACTGTCAATAGTTGTTTGAAGATTGCTGAGGGCATAAGAGAGGATGCCACCAAGACAATGATCACTCTTCATCAACAAGGCGAACAAATTACAAGAACCCATGACGAGGCTGTAAATATTGATTATGATCTAAGTCGGGTATGGTTCTCTTATTCTTATCTGCATATGAGAAAAATTAGGCGAGGCTAAGGACCCTCAGCAATAGCAGTCCCTGCATCTTATTTATCTCCATGATTGCAATGCATATTACTAATACTTCACGAGCTATCTGGAATTTTATTTACATATTTGTCTGTCTGTTTTCAGTTAGAAGAAGATTTTGGATGAGTTTTGTCAACATTAGGATATGATCTTTATATATTAAAAATAATTTTAATAAATAACTATGATCAATGAATCTTAACTTTACTGGATGCTTTTTGCTTATCAAGCATTGTGTTTGAGTTCTTTGATGCACATATGGAGTGTAAGTCTGTAACAATTGTCCCAGACAATGGAGTGTCTATGTTTCTAGAGAGATAGTCTTTTGCAATATGAAAGGCCTTTTGTTAGGGCACTGACAAAAACTTAACCAGGTGAGAGAGACCTTTGTTATCAGTCACCTACTCAAGTTGTAGGGCAGCCAATTCCGCTATAGTGTTCAGCACCCTGATCAAGAACTGTTTTAGGATCTCGACCAGGAACACCTGCCCACCCTTTGCCAAGGACAGAGCGGGTTAAAGAATAAAAAATGAAAGACCAATGGAACAAAACATAGGACAGAGAAAAGAAGCTGATTCAAGCTTGTAAATGTAAATGTCGTATTGTGGAATTGCTACGACTCCTATTCTTCATATCCCATAAAAGTAAGAGGATGAATAAATGTGTACTGAGACATTTAGGGTCTCGGAACCTTTTGTGTGAGGTGTGAAGCAAAGATGTGCGGCTATGTGAGGCGACATTCGGTCATATATATATAAATAATCGAGGATTGATTCAAATTGTATACTTAGACTAGATGTAGACAATATCTAAATTATAAATTGCTCACATGTTGAAAATAGGCTAGAAAGCTCCAAAAATAGATAGAAATGTGCCCGGGGGAACCAAAGAGGTGGCTTGATCTCCTTGCTCAGCTCAGGTAGTTTGTCGGAGCCTTGGACGCCTTGACCGCGCCTAGGTGATAACTTCTAGCATCAGGCTACAGAGGTGATAAAGCTCATGCACCTTGGCTGAGCCTAGGCACCTCATGTGTGCCTATTTGAAAACTTAATGGGTGATGTAGGTGTTGATCAGCTTATCTGTTCTGTGTTTGAGTATTCCTTTGTTAACGATATGTGAATCTTAATGTCTTATTTAATTATTATTACTTTCAATCTGGTTTATAAAAGCAAACTGCTGGCATACGTTTCATTTGATCAAACCTGGGAGATATATTATAAAACACTATAGAATGTATCTTTATTTGTTGCCTAAGAGATTTTCATGACTTTTAAAATGGTTATCAATATCATGTTTAAATTGGAGTGAAGCTGCTTGGGATGCTGTTCTAACTTTTAGTTAGCTCTGTGATTTCTTGGATTCTCCATTTTGTTTCAAAAACCTTGAGTAACTTTTTATTTAATTATTTCAGGGGGAAAAACTTTTGGGAAGTCTTGGAGGAATCTTCTCTAGGACTTGGAAGCCAAAAAAGACTACTCCTGTTAAAGGACCTGTTATATTGAGAGGTTTGTGTCAGTTTGTCTTAGTTTTAAAACTATTGGTGTAGCTTTGGCACTGAAAGACCTCATTGTGAACAGATGATCCCATAAGGAGTAAGGGCAATCACTTGGAGCAGAGGGAGAAGCTAGGATTGACACCAAATGGACGTTCAAAATCCCGGACCCCACCCCCTGAACCGACAAATGCATTGGAAAAAGTTCAGGTTTGTACTTTTCACAACAATGTGCAAAGCGCGTCAACTTTTAAAAAGCTTTCAACTGATTAGGGGTAAACTTGCATACATGTTTGATACCAAAATCCTGTGTGAATACTGATGGTGTTGCATTAGCTTCTACGTTCAATTGGTGCTAAATTATTGACAGCATTGAAGTATCTTATCAAGATCTCTTGTTTTGTTATTATTGTCATTCTCATGATCAATGTACTTTGGACGCTTTTCATTTTTAACAAATGTATGCATGTTGGGTCTCGGACACTAGGATACGATTTGATATACAGACACTTCAATTCAAACCATATTCTTAGATGAAACCCATCCTCGGATCTCCTCCTGAACCCGTTCATCGGATCCCCGAGTTTGAGAAACATAGATCCTACTTAGAGTAGTTACTTATTGTGATATGTTCAAAGCAGATGTTTTATGACCAGATTTTTGCTTGAACTGCTATTGGAGCATCTCTGTAATTAGTTTTCTTCTCATTCTCTTCTTCCCTTTTCTTTTTTCCTTCCCATGTAAATTCCATGTTTATCACTTCATTTACTCGGAATAGGGATAAATTTAGCTGAATAGGGAATCTTTCTATCCCTGTTGTGATTTGATATTTTGATTACATTCAAACTTGTCCTTGCTAATTATTTTTTCAAATTCTTCAAAACAGGTGGAAAAGCTGAAGCAAGATGATGCTCTCTCAGACTTGAGTGACCTTTTAGGTGAGCTGAAGGGTATGGCTGTCGACATGGGATCCGAGATTGAGCGGTTAGTCTTGCTTTTTCATGTTATGTGCATTTCACCTCAAACCTGGCTTACCTTTTCCAAGGGGCAAGCACCAGCATCATTTGTGCTCGTTAATAAAGCATCTTTGTTCGTTTTAACTTATGTTAGATTGAGAACCCTATTAAATTTTGAGGTCTTTTGTTGCTTTTTCAGGCAAAACCATTCGTTGAACGGCCTTGATGATGATGTGGCAGTGTTAAACGATAGAGTTCGATATGCCAATCAACGCACTCGCCGATTGCTTGGGAAATGAGGATGTGAAGAGTGACCAACTTCAGCACTTGATCTCCCCCAATCTTTGTTTTAGATCTTACTGTATTGTTTGTATTGTTCTTGAATATCAGTATTTGTATGTAGACTTGATGGAGTTACTCTATTTGGAAACAAGAAAACACAAAGCAATTAGCAACACCTTGTTTTGTACATTGATCATTGCAATTTTCCAACCTTCCGTAAAATTGCCCATGATTATAATTTCTCGTTCTTGGCAAGCATTCGAAAACGATTTTGTAAACATTCAAAATGACTCATATTTGATGAAAAATACAACATAGATTGGATCATATATCGGATCGAATCACCCTTGTCCCTCCCATGGGGCGTTACCCATGTAAAGCGTAAAAGTCACTCCTGGTAAGGGAGATAATACTTAGATGATCAAACTTCTATATTCTCAATGAAATTCTGGTAAAAATCAACCACAATTAAAAAGTTCATACTTTTTCCCAGAATTCAAAATCAAAATGAATACTACTTGATGCAATGATATATCCATATCCCATTTCTGAGCTTGCATAAACTGCATCATCAATACAATATTACAATTCCTTCATAAAAATTCATAACCATCATCCCATCCCAAGAACCCTAAACCCTACCTCAAATCCATCCAAACAGCATATCAGCATACATCAATCAATCAACCACAACCAAAACCAGCAGCATGAACAACACCAAAAATCGTTGATTATAAAGAGAGAGAAAAAGTCAATCGGCAGCATTTCAATTACATAAACTGCATCAAATGCAACCCCTCCAATCCGTAACCATCATCACCGTCACTAAAACCCTACCTCCTCAAATTCCTCCCAAGTGTATACTTTAATTATTACCATCACATTCATAATTTAGCTTAAATTCTCAATCAATCACAACTAGTAACAACAAGTACACCAAAAATCGTGATTTCGAAAAAGGCGAGAGCATTACAAATTACATCTTGACGGGGATCTTCTTGAGCTCTTCGGTCTCGATGATGGACTTGAATTTGGGGGTGAAGAGAGAGTAAATTGCCGACTGTCGTTGAGCAACCTGGAGCTGAGCGACGCCATCGGAGTAGGCGGAGGAGAGAGAAGCGGGGTCGGAGAGGGTGGCGTTGTCGCGGAAGGCGTCGAGTGTGCGGCGTTTGGTGTATTCTCTGATGTTGTAGTCCGAGAACTTCCGGGCGGCGCGGAGGAGGGAGCGGAGGAGAGAGAGTGATTGCTGCCGTGTTGGGGCGGCGGACGCCATTGTTGTCGATGAGAGAGAAAGAGGAGAGAGAAAGAGAAAGAGAGAAAGAGAGAGAGATTTTTGAAGGTTGATTCTTTGCTGCGTGGAGGTTGTTAGCGCTTGTAATGTTTTTAGACCCGCCTGGAAATGTGGGTCGGGCTGAGGTTAATTTGGAGTATGTCTTTCAATTTTGATAAATGGGCTACAAGAATGGTTGGGTAACATTTGATGCATTTGGGTCTAGATTCTTCAATTACTACGGTTGTCGGTTGAAGCACGACACTTTTACCATCTAATGGGTGTGTTCAGTTCGTATAAGAGTATCTGAACTGAACTGGACAATGATCTGAAATGAGATTCAAAATAGAGAAATGAACAACATCCAAAAGCACCTCTTGATTAGGTTAAATTTGTATGTGATAATGGATATAGCTCCCACCTAATTCATAAGCTTACATCATCATTTATATGAATATCTCACTTCAAAATGAAATAACAGAATGACAGTGATGGTTGTTGAATTATGCTAATTTCAACTGTAATATAATATGTCTAACTCTCTTGTTTGAATAACAAGTTGTTGAATATTACTATCATACATGGAATATCCCTTTTTGTGAGCTATTAATGATTCTTGTGAATCATATTTGACAAATTGGCTAAGTTGGCAAAGAAATCACTCTACTTTTGAGGATAATGAGATTTGAACCCTAGTCATTATTAGAGACGAGTGGGCAGTGCCCTACTCACCCCATGCTCCATTGCACATTACCTTGGTTTGTATTATGGTCATTTCTAATTATATCTAGTCTACAAGCCTATAAGCACACCATTTAGTTCCCACTTGCTTTCCTATCATTCGTCTTGATGTTTCTTGCTTACTTTTCCCATCTTTTTTCATGAGAATGTATCCATAATGAGAATGTATCCATAATGAGTGAGTAGATAGTTAACCTATAATGAGTTTTATTTATCCATTATACATTCCAAAATATGTGGAGATATACGCAAAATACGTGGTTATAAGTAGTGATGAGTAAACTATAGGATACAAGATGATACAATATGATTACCAAAAATTTGTAGGAAAAAAAACAAAGTTAGTAATGTTTTTATATTGCAGAATTATTTATTTAACCTTAAAAAACATGTCTCTTTTTATCTCAAAAAAGAAAGAAAAAAAAAAAAAAAAACCAAATGAGTTAGACTCAGACAGACACTCGAGACTCGACCCATCCCCTCAAAGCCCTAATTCTGGCTTCCCTTACCTCTCTGCCTCTCTCTTTCTCTCTCCTCTCTGCTTCTCTCTCTACTCACTCACCGGCGGCGGCTCACTACTCGTCACATCGCCGCCCCATCAGCCGTCCGCCACCGCCACCAGCCGTCCGCCACCGCCACCAGCCGTCCGCCACCGCCACCAGCCACCAGGTAATTGATTCTGACAATTTGTTCTTCGTTCCATTACTCTGTACTTCACTTTTTGTTTTTCCAGAAGCCTAATTGTTTTTGAGTGTCCTGTTATTAAGTGGTAGAGTAAAACTTTGAATAGTCTAATTCTCTGATTATATTGAAATTGAAATTGAAATTGTTGTTTCAAATTTAGTTTCAGAATTGTAATCTCAATGTTTGCTCATTGTTCTTTGCTTTGTATAGTTCATTGGGGCCTTGCTTGGATTGTTTTGAAACTTGTTGGAAATTTGGAGCTTAGTGATGGTAGTATATCTGTTTTGATAGCATTATCATGAAACTGATTGTGGTACTAGTATTTGGTTTAATAGTTATCAATATCATCACTGAATTAGTGTAGAGTTCAAGTTACATCCCTTGTGGAGATGAATGAAAATGGGGTGAGAAAAGCATTGTTAAATGTGGGTATTTGTTAATGCAAAATATCTGTCGTATGACTAAATAAAGTTGATACACTAGACTCTGAGCTCACCGAATGAGAGAGGAGGGGGTTTGGGATTTGAATGTCTAGATTCGCCTATGGGGCTATGTTTTCTTCTAGCTCTGTTTGTTTAGGTTCTGAATTTGGACAGATAGTTAGCACCTTCATCTTCAGTAAAGCTTCTACTTTCACAANTTTCCTGTGTATGTAGGGCTTTACCCTCAATGAGGGAGGCCTTGATTACACTGAGAGTCTTAATTGAATACCCAAATGTGAAAGCAGACATCTGGGTCATTCTTAAAAGTTTGTTTTTGAACGGGGACATGGGGTTTATTTTTGAATTTGGTTTGTTTCTTCTATTTGGTTGCAAAGTGCAGCTAGGAGAGAATCTATTTGCATCTGTTATACCTAAGGAAATTTGTGTATCTGTTATACATATCTGGCTTCTTGTATCAATTTCTGTTGCAAAGTTTACTTATTTACTTTGATTAAAGAGTGGATGGGAACAAGTTTGCATCTATGAGAAGCGTTGAACGTGTAATTTTTCAAAATGCCATTGTCAAGGATATGTATGTCTTTTTTAGAGTCAGTGGTGTTTTTGGCTGGTGTAGTTATTTACTTGGTTATTAGTTTGATTTTTCACTGGAAGAGTCTATGTATATTGCAAGATTATTCACTTGTCAGTTTCTAAAACACAATTGTGAAGGATGCCTGGGTCGTCGTTGTATTTATCTGGTTCCTATATCAGTCAGTGTTGTGTGATTTAATTTATTTGATAGTTTAATCTTGCAGCGTGGGACGGTACATTTTGCATATTGAAGGATGAGTTTAATTTCTCAAAATGCGGTTGTTAAGGATAGAGTCAAAAAGAAGGCTAAGAGGAAGGATGCCGAGAGTGATGAGCCCTCCTTGCTGGACAGAAGTGAGGAGATCCTCGAAGAACAGGGTTCGGATATTGAAACCCTGATAAGCAGTAAGAAGAGGAAGAAAAAGCTTGAGGCTGCGGAAAAGCAATTGCAAATGGAAGAAGAAATGGAGATGAAGAGGTTGGGGAACTTCTTGTTTGGTTCTGTGCATTCCCCTGTGGAATTTGGGGAGGAGGGTGAAGATGATGGGGGAAATGGGGTTGTCGACGCAGATGACTCTCCATTATTTATTGTGGACCGTTCAGGTAATAATGCTGCAGCGGTTTATGATGAGGATTCTGGTTTTCAAGTGGTAACTGGAGATGAAGATGGTGAGAAGAAACGGAAGCCTGCTTGGGTGGATGATGAAGAGGAGAAGACTGCTATTAACATTGCAAAAGTTAATAGGTTGAGGAAGTTGAGGAAGGAGGAAGATGAGACTGTCATTTCGGGTTCGGCGTATGTGTCAAGGTTGAGGGCACAACACGAGAAGCTTAACCCTGGCACAGATTGGGCCCAACTTGATTCAAAGGCAAAAGATTATAGCTCTGATGAAGAGTCTGAGGTAGAAAATGGGGCAGTGGTAGCCCAGGGATATAAAGTTTCAGAAAGTGTCGATGATATTCTACGAACCAATGAAGATCTTGTTGTGAAGAGAGGTGCGAAGCTTTTGCCTGGAATCCTAGAGTACTCGAGATTAGTAGATGCCAATGGGGAAGATCCTTCAAATGGTCCAATAAGTTCTGTCCAGTTCCACAGAAATCATCAGTTGCTACTTGCTGCTGGATTAGATAGAAAGTTGAGGTTTTTCCAGATCGATGGGAGACGGAACAAAATGATGGACTCCATCTTCTTTGAAGATTGCCCTATTCGGAAAGCATCTTTCTTACCGGATGGTTCACAAGTTATTCTAGCCGGAAGGAGAAAGTTCTTCTACAGCCTCGACATTGTTAAGGGCAGATTTGACAAAATTGGGCCACTTACTGGCAGAGAGGAAAAGAGCTTGGAAGCTTTTGAGGTTTCCCCAGATTCTCGAACCATAGCCTTTGTGGGAAATGAAGGTTACATCTTGTTGGTCTCTGCCAAAACAAAGGAACTTATAGGCACACTTAAGATGAACGGTACAGTCCGTTCACTGGCTTTTACTGACGATGGGCAGCAATTATTGAGTTCTGGTGGTGATGGGCAAGTTTACCACTGGGATTTAAGAACAAGGACTTGCTTTCACAAGGGTGTCGATGAAGGCTCCATAAATGGTACTGCTCTTTGCACTGCACCCAGAGGGAATCTATTTGCATCTGGCTCAGCCAGTGGGATTGTCAATGTTTACAATAGGGAAGAATTCTTGGGTGGCAAGAGGAAACCGCTCAAGGCCCTTGAGAATCTGACAACCAAAGTAGATTTCATGAAGTTCAACCATGATGCCCAGATATTGGCTATCTGTTCAAAAATGCAGAAGAGCAGCCTAAAACTGGTACACGTCCCTTCTTTCACTGTCTTTTCTAATTGGCCTCCACCAAACAAAACTCTGCACAACCCTAGCTGTTTGGATTTTAGTCCTGCTGGTGGTTTCATGGCTATGGGAAATGCAGCTGGAAAAGTATTGCTATACAAGTTGCATCATTATCAGCAAGCATAAGCTAGTAGGGTGGGCAGTATCTACTGCCGTATGTTTTCGAGGTTGCAAACTGTCTACTTGGTTATTTCATCCGTGTTTGCCTGTTCGTTTATTCGTTACGGAGCTTAGATTTGTGGTTTACGCTGTACGATTGACAGAAAAGCAACATATTTTTGGCATGATGGTAGAGAATTTACGGTGTATCCTGTATTTTTTTGATTTTCAGCAAGATAGATAGTCAGGAAAGTACACTTCTCTGTTTTACTACAATTTATATCAACTTGTCCTGATTGGTTTGTACGGTGGTTTTGATATCAATGAAGAAAACTTGAGATTTGGGCTGCCAATAAGTGAGGACTGTTCTCTGATTTCTTTTTTTAGTCTTTGTATGTGCAAACTTGCACACTGAAATTATGAGGCATGATTGTAATTGCTTCTGTGCTGAACACGCTTATCATAATACCGTGACAGATTTAACTTGTGAATGTTTAATAATTACAGTATATCTGTATTTTTGACTGACGATGAAAGGCTTCCATTGCTTCGAGTACCTTCACCGCACGACATTGGATATTCTAGGAAAGTAATCCTTGCGAGTACCCGCTCGGAGGTTTGAACCTATGACCCGATATTACAATTAATTGCTTCTTCATTAGAGAGTCAAGCACCTCTTGGATGAGGGTAGTGAATGTTTGGATGTTATACAAAGTGCTTAGGATTAGAGATGGTACTAGTTAAACTTGGCAATAATTGACCTGAAAACCGAGATGAATCCCATTCGACCTGAAAACTTTCCCGTCTTGAAAAGGACCTGATCAAAGCTGAAATTACTAAACCTGGAAGGGAATTTTTTCAAGAGTGAGTTGAAGAAACATTGTTTCAGGTACTATTACCCAAAAGCTAGCATTGGTGCCAAACATACAAAATTTTCATGTAAGCTTTGAGTGGAGATTGGAGAAGCCCTTGTAATGAAAATGGGGAAGCAAAAATGTTCGGTTATTTTGAATTGGTTCTGAACTAGGAAAATATAATTTAAATTGGATTGGACTTAATTCCAAATAAATTCAATTTGCACGTGAACTCAACCGAAATATTTCAAGTAACATTTTCTCGAATTTAGTGGTAACTTGTAACCAAAGACCCTTTTTTTTTTTTTTTTTTTTTTTGGGTCAGAAAGAGGTAGCTAATTTCGTTACGTGACAAAAGTTTTACAAGATTGAGCATAAGCCTTCACAATGAGATCATCCTCGTATTGGCTTGTACAAATGTTAGGAATGTTAAGGCAAATAGTTATATCAACATACAAAGACCAATGTTCCAGACAATGGTCGTGGAAGAAGTCCCCGTGTAATTGAGTAGAAATTAGCTTATTAAAAAAATAGTTGCAAAAAAAAAAAAAAAGTTTAAAATTTATACATAATTGATATTTTGGGCCTCAATCCCACTTACTTATCTTCCAACTAGGATTGAGAGCAAGAAACAAGAAAGCAAGCACCCAAAGGGCAAAAAAAAGGGTAGGAACCAATATTCCCACATACAGCTCTATACACTCCTCTGTCTACTTTTAAGGAAAATTTCCAGTACTTCCTTCCTCACAAACTGGAGATCAGCTGTGCTGTTTTCTTGATCATAAGTTCCCATCGAAAACCTTTCAAATATGAAAACTATTGCTTCTTGCAGCGTTTCCAAGGATGACGCCATGGCAAATCTGTGGAGCACAACTTGTTTCTCGAGTGCAGTTACTTCCATAGAGAAGGCCTGTACATCATCGATCAACTGGGCTGACTCAGTATGTTCAAGAGCTGGGATAACTTCTTAACAGCGATCTTTATCGCCCTTAAGCAGTTGATTGACATGTCAAATGTCCTCTTCCGGGTAGTAGTACTACAAGTTCCAGCATGACCGAGATATTCCATCTCCTCTGCTCCTACCTTGATCATGCAGGGTCGCTCTTTCTTTAGTCCCAAAATTTCCATATACTTGCATGCACGAAGTGCTAAGTCTCTATTTTTGCGTTCAAGTTCTAGCATTGAACGCTCCATACAGGAAGTATAATAATATTTGTTGTGGACTAGTTCTTTGACAAATTGTCCTACAGCGCCGAGATAAAACTCCAAATAATCGTGTAGGGAAGACTTCATATCAAGATAATCACGACCATTTGCCCGAGATAGAAAGAGACTCACCAAATCAAAGTGAAATCCAGCAGTATGGGGATTGATTCGCTCAATTGAGAAGTCTTTCATAAAAGATGACACTTGGGCACTTTCTTTTCGAAGGTTGTCATCCCCCGCTCTTGTGACACTTAACAGCTGAGAAGTACTCACCAGAATTATCTGTCCATAGTGAGAGAGAGAGTAGTGTAAGAGCATATGTAGACTAGAAGACGATCCAAATTTGAAAGCAATCCATCTGAGTAAAACAGATATTACTAGAAAGCCTGATTCATTGATACAATACAGCAAGACCACGTTTAGAGAGTGATTATTTAGTGTTAGCTTACCAGTAAAATGGTCTTTCCACCTTTCAGCCTTTAAACCAAGGGCTTGTTTTACTTGGAAGCAAATGTGATTGCAATGTAATGTGTCACTTTATTAAGAAAAAGTAGAGGTGGAAGGAAAAGGAAGGATAGGGGTGATATATGAAGCGTGTAATTGATTACATGAGTCAAAGTAATCACAATTCACAATTGCTCATGCTTAAATACTCATTAAAGAACAGAAGTATTGATCAATGTATTCAACCAAAATCTTGAGCAACCATGACAATGATTATAAGATATAACCTTGAAATGCTCATTTCACTGAAATAAGCATTACATCCAAGTGAACGCCATACGATTGAGATAGAACATTAGTGGAAAAGCTACTTCAGTTGTGTTGGAAGAGATGGCTCCCACTAAATTGCCAAAAAAAAAAAAAAAGTTGCAAACTGAAAAGCCAGATAGCTGGGGAGACAGAGGCCACAGAAGCAGGAACCGAGGGTGAGGGAAAGAGCAAGTTGATGTCTTCTCCTGTAGCAATTTAGTCAATAAATAAGCAGAATCACCCAATCATTTAGAAAGCTAGATGACTTTCAATAGGAAACACTTCACATAGCGTGAACCTGAGCCACCATCAGCATCACACAATCAACAAGAACAGCAGCTCAGTGTGAATCCAGCCTTTGCAGGGTCTGGGAAGTCAAGATGTACTAGTGATCTACTAGACAAGCACAAGGAGGACTATTTCCGGAAGCACCATTATGCAATGATTATCATAATCCACAAGCTATTTACCTTGGCAAGGATGAATTGAGCTTCCTTGTGTCCAGCTTGTGCAGATCTGTTAATCAGTCCTTTGGTCAGCTGGAACCATTCCCAACGACAAGATAATAACAAATTATCGAAAGTGACAGCCTTCAAGACATCTTCATCTTCAACAAACTGCCGAAAATCCTTACAACTGCACAAGATAATAATGACAAATGTGATACTATTTTGAGCAAGAGCGCAATTAAAAGAACTTTGGACTGCAACATCACAACTTAAAGAAACTACTAATTAGGCTTTAAGCTAGTGGTTTAAGTGAGTCCTGGCTCCTGGTCCTATGACACCCACATCTATATCTCCCAGGTTCTAATCCTTCACTACCCTAACATAGTGTAAAGTCTTTTCACACCTCCAATGACACTCCCTAGCATCAACACTTCCCCCCCAAAAAGGAAAAGAAAGAAGGGGAAAAACACAGTCACCAGCACATCGATTCTATTCAGAAAGGGGGGAAAAAAACATAGTAACCAGAGTTTTCCTTTTAGCCCATGTACATAATGTGTTGGACAAAAATAAGAAGCTAAGAACAACAAAGTACTATGTCCGAATCGACATTAACTACCCATTTAACTAAAAATTAGGAACTAAAAAATCAAGAAAATGGAACCAAATTTAACCAATAATTTTGAAGCATCTTTCAACATAGTGCTACCCATCCATCCGTCCAAATTGAAGTATGAAAATATGAAATTACCTATTATATTCCTACAAAATATAATCGAATGATCTAACTAGAAAACCTGGTGAAGTCTTCGTATCAACTACTTTATTAACTTTATAAATCGATCACATATAATTCGTTCCTCCATTATTATAATATGCAGCTACTACATTTCTTACACAGTGATAGCATTTACAAGATTTTTTGCTCCATCTGATGATCTAGCCACACAGATTAAGATCTGCTTTAAGACGTCATAATGTAAATCCACAACTGTTGCTTGCCTTATCTTCATTGTGTATGCTGCTAAGATAAGCCAAGCATAACAGCAAATGTCAAATATCACAAGTCAGACGAACCAATAGTAAAACATTGAACCTGAAACTATGACACAGGTAGACATGGCTGACAGCAGAAGACATGAATAGATGGAAAGCAAGCAAATGAAAATATGCACCAAATAAAGTGGCAAAGTCTGCTCACACAAGCAGTCCTTTAGAAAGGTCTGCCCAAATGGAAAAGCAAACAACAAAGGGAACTTGGAAAAATAATTTTATTCATCCACAAGCTCTGGTTTTAAATGATCTAGTAAAGCCTCTCCACAGGCTTAGTATGTAGGGAATTAGAAGAAAGTCATTCATATATTTACATTATGATAACAATTTACATCCAACAGTAGGATCACCAAAACTACAAGGAAATCACAAACGCATCTAAGCTCCAAATTTATCTTCTTTACATATTATTCCTAATCAAGATGTGATAATATTTGGCAGCCCTTTATCCATAAACGTGTTTAAGCCTGTCTAAAGTCAATGGAAGCAGGTATTGAATCTTTCATTTATGTTTATGTTCCTTTTTTATGGTTCAGAGGCATGAGGGAGATCACCATGCCATAACTGAGTCCACAATCTAGCAACACCTATAGCTGAGAAATAGCAGTATGTATAAGAGACCTTTTGTTCTACTAAGACTCTCAAGGCTTCACCAACTCAGCTTGTTAAAATCCGTGGCTGACAGAACATATCACGAGAGCAGTTCACTTCAGCTAAATTTCATCAGAGGAAAATAATTCTTACATTGTGGGCTTGCTTTCCTCACCTACCAAACTCGTATTACCGTATGAAAAGCAAAAGCAATCCATGTAATACATTGGAAAACAGAGTTTGATCAAATCCTTGTAAGCTTAGTAGCCTTGAAGGGCAAATAATCATAACACCTTCGACCAAATAAGGGCTCGATCGAAAACCTTATAATTTGCATTTTAAAAGGAATCTCCAAGTTTCCTGCAATCTTGTTTAAAAGCTGAAAATAGATAATCAAATCATGGCAAGAAACTCAATCCCCAATAATAGGAACAACTACAAAGGTTTACCCTAGCAAATAGCAAACCGCGCAATTATGCAAACTTCTGTTGTTGCAATCACCAAATCCGAGGCCGCTACCCCCCCGAAGTACAATGATGAGGGCAATTACTTTCCTCCGAAAATCAAAAACATAGTACTAATTTCACACTCATATATCCTACTTGGGCTCGCTTGGATTGGGGGAATAATTAAGGGGGTAACGGAGAAAATTAAAGGGCAAAAGTGGAGGTTGGAGGTGGTGGTGGGGGAAAGATTATGGTGGTGGAAGGAGGAAATTGAAGGATATA
>BSSO01003588.1:0-16183 GCA_030267885.1 Mesembryanthemum crystallinum | reverse complement strand
TAATACTCAAGTGCGCAAATCTGTCATTTTAAATACCCTATTGTCACCGGAGCATTTTTAAATACCAATATGGCAATATGGATATTTTTTAAATACCCATTTGGCATTTTGGCCGTAGTAGGTATGACTCATAAGGAGAATATTTGCATCAAAAACGAGTTATTTACCAATGAGTGAAGTATTTTTTTTTTTTTCTTTTTAGAGGTTATGAGTAATGCTTTTTTGCAACCATATAATAGTGAGACGTGTTACCTTTTTATACTTAGATACTCCCTCCGTAATTTTCAAATGTTTACAAACCACCAAAAAATAAGTACCTCTCAAATGTTTACAAACCAAATTTTACACACACTCATCTCCATAATACCCCTCCACTATCTACTTTAAACAATTAAAAATTAAACTATCAACTTAACTTTACAAATTAAACTCATTTTTAATTCCCTTTCATTTCGCTCTCTAACCACCATAAACATATCCTTACATTTTTATTTTTTTTAATTAAATCACACTCTCTCTCATCTACTTTTCTCTATAAAATACTCATTTCCTCTCTCATTGTAAATTTGTTAAACCATTAGGGGTTTTATTGGAAACAAAGCCCCCCTCTTTTGCTATCTTAATTTCCGTGCCCAAATGGTTTGCAAACATTTGAAAAGTACGGAGGGAGTATAACTTTTAAACATAAAGGATGACATAAATAGTGTAGGACGTGATATTAGGTGACAATCGGGTGGCATAGGTTGGGCCAGCTTTGGGTCGGACCATTTCGGTTTCGAGTAATTGTCGGTTCGGGTTAACTCGGGTCACAAGGTTAGTCGTGTCGAGTTAGGACGATTGGGGTTGAATCAGATTTTCACTATTGTTAAGGTACGAGTCAACTTGATTTGGGTTATTTCGGGTTTCGGATTACCTCGAGTGGAATTAGTTCGAGTTTCAACTGACACAAATATTGGAGTAAGTTGAGTTTCATGTTATATTAGTATGAAGTAAGTTTTAGTTTTACAACTTATAGAATCAATATAATGTGAAAATTTGCACCAAAAACATATAGTGTGAAATTTAGTTTTTGTGTGAAACTTATTCAGTCATAATCACATTTTGTTACTTTTAATCTCACAAGTTAAGAGTATTAGATTATGAGCTAGATTTCGATTCAGGTCAATTTCAATTTTGGGTCAATTCGAATTGGATGTTATCGGATTCGTGTTAACGGATATCAAGTTGGATTGGAGCGGATTGACTCGATTTCGAATAATACTATTCTAATACAACTTTGGTTGTTAGGTGGGTTGAGTATCGGGTTGGGTATCTCACGTCAAAGTCGGATCTTGCCAATTGATAAACCTGGCAAATGGGTTGATCAGGTCGGGTAATTTAAGGTTCGAATCATTAACAAGTCCGGTCATTAGCGAATCGGGTAAAAAAAAAAACAGGTTAGACATTTTGGGTCGGGTTCGTTACGGGTTGACCCAACGGGTTTTGGGTATCTTTTAGTCACCTTTTTAAGTTTTAACGCGAGTTTACTACACGTTGATACTAAAAAAATTTAAAAAAAAAAACATATTATAATGGACCTTTGTTTTTTATTGGGATTTTTTGTCAACCACTACCTTTTATAACAGTCACTTTGTGAACATATACCTTTTTTAAAAAAAAAATTGTTAGCCACTACCTTTTATGAAACTTCCAATTGTACAACACTACCAAATTTCATTTTACGGCCAAAATATTGATTTTTTGACCGATATACCCTCATGTGCTTCATGCCTTCTCATTAAAAACCATCCCTTTCCCCCCTTTTACCTCTGTTTTATTTTAATTTTTTTCTCCTTCCTCCCATTTTCCCCTTCAATCCCTATCTATTGTCATTGGGGTTCAAGTTTTCTTGTTCGCTCTCTCTATTCTCTCACTATGAGGCATCATCAGGGGACAGGGATGTTCTCTGTTCACTTAAATTGGGCTCTCTATTTTTCGGGACAAAATGCTAGTGCTACAAATTGAACTAGTGATTGGAGAGGATAATGTGAAATGGAGTGAAATTTGGGAAAAATTAAAGCGAAATTAAAAGAGAGAAGGAAAAGGCAAGGTTTTCAGTTGACATGCATCCTGAATGTGAGGGTAAAATGGTCAAATTTTATAAAATTTGGCCGGATTTCGGCCATTGGTAGTGTTATACAACCAAAAGTGTCATAAAAGGCAGTGGTTGGCAAAAAAAATAAATTAAAAGGTATCTGTTCGCAAAATGACTATTATAAAATGTAGTGTTTGACAAAAAAATCCTTTATATTGGTTTATACTTATCAATAATAATTCGACAACTTTAAAAATAATTTTCACTATCTCGATTAGAGCTGATTACTGAAAGGCCCATGAGGGTCGTCGTCCGTTCGACCCGCAAAATGGACTGATATGAACAAGACATTATAAAGGTATTACAAAGGCTCGATCGAAACCCACTAAACGTCCCTGTCCATGGGCCAAAAAAACATGTCAAACCCAACCTGTTTCACACCTAGGCTTGCTTTTGATCAGCTCTAATCTCAATCAACTAAGTCGAAGTTTGTAACACAAATAACACTAACTGTACCAAGAACCTAACAAACTATCAAAATAACAAGGTACAAAAGTGACCATATATACATGATATGAAGGCTTGGAGCTTTAAAAATTAAAGATAAAAATACATTTTTTTTATATTACAAAACTTAAAAATAAAAAATATAGCAGGGGGTTTGATCCAACGGGTCGAGTTTTTTTTTTTTTTTTTTTTTTGAAGGGAAAGGGAGGGCTTTTATTTAAGTAGCATCCGAAAAATCGGATAATAACAAGTCCGAGATCCACATCGATCCCTCACCTAGCCACAACTTATCACAAATACCTGTTGATGCCCATAGGCTTGCAAGCCTATGGGCAACAACATTAGCCTCTCTAAAACAAAAACTAAACTCAATAGAATTAAAATAATTTGACAGCACATGTGCATCTTCAATTACTAGTTGGACAGCACCAATTCTAGTACCTTGGCCCTTCAAAGCAGAGATCACTAGCTGGGCATCACCTTCCACTGAAATCTTCGTCTCTTGCTACTTCCATGGCCGTTTTTGCAGCAAAAGCTTCTGTCAATTTAGCGGACCATGAATGAAATAATGGGTCGAGATTTGACTCAAAAATACTCAGGTTATTCAGCTTCGGTTATTTTCAAGTTCGGATCGTAAAATTGTGTTTAAGTCCCATTTTTTAAGGATCAAATTTAAGTCGATTTTTGAGTCGGGGTCAAATTTATCTATCTATTTTTGAGTTGTTAATCTAGTAGTCCAAACAACTTGGGGTGAAGGTTCCNATCTATCTATAAGCGGGAGTGGGAGAGATGATGATGGCGGTGCAATTGCGAAAGAGAGTGCCTCGCTCACTTTTATTCTCATTATTTTTGCCAGGCATACCCAGATAGGTGACTCCATCAGTGATTATTTATGGAGGACTCCAATTGAATCTTCTCTTTGCGGCAGCCATTACTGGCGTTCCTCATCTTCCCCGGGACAAACACCACCACCACCGGGTATGCTTTCTACTTAATTCTTCTATTGTCTACCAGTATTTTAGTATATATCGCTTATTATAGTATATCTTATTGCTTCCTCCTTGACCAAAATATTCATAGTAGTAGTATTCAAAAGATTAAGAAACAATGTATTACCCCATAAGTGATTGTTAGCTTTGGAATTGGAGGACATCTGAGGGACAGTTTTGAGTCACTCGGGGTTGCAAATTAAGTCTATAATTGCATTAGTATCAAACTTCCGATATGTATTGGAGTACTTGGTGATGGAAGTTATAAGGTTTTGCATAAATTTCGTTGAAATATAGAATTTTGAGTTAGGACAATTAAAGCCTTACAGGAAACACAAACATGCATAAGCAATAGTTGAAATGTAGAAATTATCAAGACTCTAGCAAGTAAAGATATGATATTTAATATATAGGCTTAAATGCTTATGAGCTTCATTTGGAAAAGTGCAAATGGGAATGTCTCATGGTCTTATTAGGTGGGTGAGTGAAGTAAAATTTATGGTTGGTTCAATTAAAAAGGAATGAGGATCAGAAGAGAGTAGTGATCAAAGAAGGGATGAGTTTCTTGCGCAATGCATTATTTCTAGGTGGGTGGGAGAAGGGAAAAGTTGGCTAATCTCATATGGAATTTGTTCACATGTGTGAAGATTTATGGTTGAAAATCCTTAAAGCTTAATGCCTGAAGTTTGATGAGGTATTGGAATTTGGAGGTGAATGCGTACTATTTCTGAAATCATTCTTATCCACTGTAGTGGACTAGATAGAGAGCATAATTTCATAACCATATAGTGTTCTTCTAGCTACATTCTACTGCTGAGATTTGTAGCTGATTGAAATTTGAAGGTAGGTTCGTCTTCTTCGAGATTGGAAACAAACTTAAATTGACTTTACTATGACTTATGTCACTGCTTAAGAACCTTTGCACTGTCAAGTGTTAGATTATTAGTTATGCTTTGTTTTTGTTTTGCATATATATCATTGCTAATCAG
The DNA here is from genome assembly GCA_030267885.1 of Mesembryanthemum crystallinum. Taxonomy (NCBI): domain Eukaryota; kingdom Viridiplantae; phylum Streptophyta; class Magnoliopsida; order Caryophyllales; family Aizoaceae; genus Mesembryanthemum; species Mesembryanthemum crystallinum. Next base: position 11,624 of record BSSO01003588.1, on the reverse strand, counting down.
AATATCAAGTTGAAGATTTTCTGATGTGCTAGATCTACCCTGCTCGATGATTCAATGTCAATGCTTGACGGAAGATGGACTCTTGTGATTAGTCAAGTTCTATGATTTAATCTAGGTTAAAAGTAAATGATGTACCCTTCAGGCCAGACCCCGCTCGAATTGGGGGGGAAAGTTAGGGGGTAATGGAGGAAATTAAAGGGCAAAAGTGAAGGTTGGAGGTGGTGGTGGGGGAAAAATTATGGTGGAAGAAGGAGGAAGAGGAAGGATAAGAGGGGGAAAAACTTACCCTAGGGGGGTGGTGGGTATTTATTCCTCCCCTACATCCTTCATTCTACTCCTCCTTCCACCATAATTTTCCCCTTGCCACCACCTCCAACCTCCACTTTTGTCCTTTAACTTCCTCTATTACCCCCCTAATTTTCACCCCCAATCCAACCCTTTTGTGGTAGGATTATAGACCTAATACTGCATGTCTCTACTTGCTCACAAACAGAAAGCCTGGAATCATTTCATTCAATGACCATTTGAACTATGAAGAAAAAGCCTAGATATTGACTTTGCTTCTTTTCCTATAGAATTGGATCAGAATTGTCACTTGCAAGGTTTCATGGGAGAGGATTTTCTGCTGCAGATGTGTATCTTTGTCATAAAAAAAATTAAAAATAAAAAATCATTTCTGTATCTGTTATGCATTGCTGTTAGTAGTTGCTGAATTTCATTTTTAATCTTTATGATAACTTGGCAGATAGCAAGAGCACTTAAATGAAAATTTGCATGATCAGACATTTATATAGCTTTATTTTCAGAACATGATTTCTTGTCTTTCCCTTATCATTGCCAAGAAATAAAACGGTAGGCATGCACTGTGGGACAACATACAAACTTAGGATAGCATAACAGGCCTATATTTGTAGAGAAGGGTGAATTTCTTTAAAAAAAAAAAAAAAAGAGAAAGCAGCAAAATGAAGTCCAGGATGGAAATGATAAGAAAAAAAATTGTACATGGGCTAGCTGTACTGTTTGATCTTGATCAAGGAGTCACTTTCTTGGGATTAGCGGAAGCTGGAGGAATTGGAATACCAGGGATAAGAGGTGAGAGGGGTGGGAGGAATGGAAAGGAAGATGCTGGTGGTGGTGGTGATGGTGTGGGAATTAAACCAGGTACCACTGGTACTGGTGGCACTGGCAAATTAGGCAATGGGGGCAGCTGAGGTACAGGTGGCAACAAAGTCGGTGGTGGTGACGGGGGCTGAAGCGGGTTTGGGATGAGTGGTGAAGGAGGGGGCTGCAAAGGGTTTGGCAAAAGAGGTGCTGGCTGAAGTGGGTTTGGCAAAGGGATAGGATTTGATGGGGGTGCAATTATTGGTGGGAAAAAGAACTGTTGTGGTTGTGTAAGTTCTCCGTTGTCTACTCGCTTTTCCTCAGAAGGAACTATTGGTTTCTGAGGAATTGTGTTAAAAGATGGTAGATTTGGGAGCCCTGGAAGTGTAGGGAGTGGTGGGAGGGGTGGGAGTTGAGGGAGCGGGGGAAGATTTGGCAATGATGGCATGAGAGGTAGGTTAGGTCCTAAAGTTGGTGTCAACGGGTTTGGCATCGGATTTAAGGTCGGAATCGTTGGGATCTCAGGGCCAATGGGGAAGCCTTGAAGAGAATCCAACTTGGAGTTGGTTAGACTTCGTTGTTGGTTACATTGCCCTGGCTGTTTTAGGGGCTTAAACGTGAAGAATCCAGCTGAGAAAATGTGTTTCCCTCGCTTTTTTTCCTTGAGGTGGATCGCTGATGAAGTAGCAGTCGAGGCTACAGCACAGTATGGCTCGCTGCTCTTTAAGAGCTTCACCGTGCACCCTTCAATTTCTCTAACATGTTTGCTGATTTTGAAGGGAAGGTGCACCTTGAATGTTCCTCGGTTATCTGTTTGCACCTCCTGGTAGAAAGGTGGTGTTGAGGTCCCTTGTTCACATTCTACTGCAACAGTTGCACCTGAAAACAGAATTTAACGAAGAAAAATACTCAATTCAGCTCACAGAAACAAAACGATACAACAAAATCATCCCTTATCTTACACTCTGTGGCTATTATATGGACATTATGCTACCAGAGTAGCTTTTATTGACAGTATGGTGCGAGCTCTGACAAAACCTTAAACTGGCCATTTTCAATGAGCGTGTTTACTGGTCTAATTTGAAGTGTCAAAGTATTGAACACATACCTTGTTGTACCAACCATAGAACAAGGGGTGGGACTATGAATTTAAAGACAGTTAAGTGAGTGGATTTAGGAACCTGAGATGTAATGGCTGCTCTTGGAGAAGTCATCCTGGAAGCAAGTGTCGCAGTAAACGGTACCGACAACAACCGCTGAAGGTGATTTGGGATGGTGATGCCGCGCCTCAGAAAGGTTGAAGCTGCAAGATAGAGAGAGAATAAGTAGTATCAAAGGCCAAGGCCAGCAGGTTCTGAGCCCTCTCACCATTGGAGCAGTTTCAAGATGCTCCTCACTGGGAACCAAGTATATAGTGATGGGCTTTTCACTGGTATGTTCTCACTTCCTTATTTATTGCTTGTAGCCTTTTGCTGATTTGATGAAGATGGGGAGATTCTTATGAAGGATGAGTATTAAGCACCCCCTTTGATGTCTATTTATGCTACTCATGCTGAGGCCAGTCAACAACAAACTACAAGCAGTGAATGATACTACAGTAAATGTTGCCCCCCTTTTTCTCTTTATTCTTAATTTTTAGTTGATAATAAAATGGGTGCTTTTCGATTTGGTTTGTGTCTGTAGGAACTATGTAATTTCTTTTCACCTTTTTTTCACTTACTTTATTTTGGGTTTATTTTCTGTTTTTGTGGGAGTTTTATCTTGGGTAATTTTACTGAGAGGTGGTTCATTTTGTTGGTGAGTATATAGGGACAGTTGGGGTCCCAGTTGGTTCACGAGATAAGTTTAGCAGCACATTTGTGATGAGCCTTTGACTTGTGACTCAATTAAGCAGTGATAAGACTGATTATTGGAACTAATTTTTCTTGTTTGTGCTTGGCATGGTTGCTGTATAGATAATGACTTCCTATAAACACTATCAAACCGTTAAATCATTCTTTTGTTTGTTTACTTAATTTTTCCTCAGGCTCTCCTCTTAAATCATTCACAACGCGTTTCTTCCTTGCACATTGTTATACAACTCGAGTAAATTGTAGGTCTACTATAATCAATTTTAGCATAAGAAAGTCTATATAATTCTCCTCTTACTACGTCAAATAAGAGAAAACCGAGTACTCCATTAAATTTCCTTTAGCGTTCTAAATACTCTTTTTGGCCTAATTCCAGAATACTTTCTGTCGCAAGGTTTTGTGCATTCGACCATTCCAAAACCTACACTAGGCCGAATAGAAAAACAAATACTGCAAGAGAACATGATACAGGTGCAAGATGCATAAACAGACATTTTTGTGTATGAGCCTTAAGATGGTGGCAATCTAGAATGAAATCTTGAAGGATAGATAGCAGTAGAAATACAAGGAGGATAAGATCCCCCAACTTGGATACTGGCATTTAACATCAGAAAATTCTTATCTTCTTCCTCTCTCCTGTATGGTGACAACAAATGCAGGGAACAACTTCAGAGTAATGAGCTAGGCATAGGGCAAAGACCACCTAACACAGACACCTGTTCCATTCCATGTTCATATCATTTTGGTCTTTACTGAAACTTCTTCAATTTCTATGTCAGAAAAATCCTTGTTTTCAGTGTTTCATTTGTGTTCAAGCAAGAAAAACACCAACTTGTATGTTGGTAAAAAAAAAAAATAGCCACATCTAAGATATCACACTTGAATGTTGTCTCATTCTCGTTTTTCTTTTCCAAAATGATTTTTTTTCCTTCCACATCCTTATCCTACCGGACATTTTCATGTGAATATTGGCATTTTCTTACCCTAATGAATACGAGTTTTCAACATAATAATACACCAAACAAGTTACAATTTAACCCTGATTAGTCCCATCATGCGAGTACAAGCTTGTTTCACTTTTGTATATCATAACATATGCTATATTGTTCAATCAATTAACATAGAAATTTCCAAAATTTGCCTGTACGGAAATTTTTATCATGAAAAATAGGAGAATAGGCAAAGCAATAATGAAAATTCACATCTTCATTTTCAGGAAACAGATTAAATCAATACTCACATTGATAATGTTCATATATCATCCAATTTGAGTGTGAAATACTAATATGATTTTGGAAAGATTGTTGTTTGTTCATAATAATCAAGAGAGTATAATAATTCGATAATAGATCACGGGATGGCGAAAGAGTCCCCACCTTATCTTTCACAAACTCACGGGTTGAAGTTGAGTGGCAGCAAAATCCTAAAATGTGAAGCTCACGTAGAGAGAGGTACTCGTATGTCGGCTTCACAATGAATCACTTTGTTTTCTTTTGCCTTTCATATTCATGGTGATCATGCACCAAGTATAATTTCAGTTTTTGTCAAATTGCAAAATCAGAATAAAACAACAATTCTGGATACATCCACAACAAAATTCTGGGTCCCATTATGGTATTGTTTTCTTTTTAAGGATTGGGAAAAATAGTTTGAGATTGACAATTATACCCTTAATTTGGAGAGAGTAATGAGTGATTTAAGATTTTTTTAATATTTGGGTAAAGATAGTGAGTATTTTATTGATTATTAGAGAGATAGTGAGTGGGGTTATTTTTGACTTTTGTGGGGATGAATAGTACAATGACCTGTGGTGGAACAAATATATGCAAACAATTCCCACTCATCCATATGACATATCTTATGCATTCAATAAGATAATAAAACCGTTGCATATAGTTCACAGCTATATTAATCGTATTTTGTACCAACACCATGTGATTCAGTTTCTCACAAAGATAGGACCTCTAAGAGCAATAGCTAAACTTTGTTTATTTTTTTCTTAAAAAAAAAAAAAAGTTATCAGGAGGATGAAGATAAGAAGTGTGTTGCTACAGCTCTATGAATCGTAACTCTACAATCTGGGAATTACACTTTCAATTAAGATCTGCAATGCACAAACACTCTCTTAAGGGTTGTGTGTTCATGTCTCGAAAATCAGACGTACCACTCATTTCGCATGATCTTAAAAAAAAAATTAGGGTAAAACTTTGCTTTTACGTGTTTTTGTTTTCTTGTATCCTGTTTTCGTTTTCATATCCACACAAAATTGACAAAGATACAGAGTAAGGAGGAATGACTAAAGAACATTGTGTATCAGACACTCCAAAGTCTAGAGCAGCCTGCAGCTGAAACAGACAGACAAACAAGGAGGGTCAAAATACCTGCAACTGCATGAGAAGGTATCATTACCATATTTTGTCATATCGACAACAAAAATCAAGTTAGCCGCAGTGGAGAACCACACCTGCGCAAGTAGCAGCACTTACGTTATGCGGTTCAACTAGTCCAACCGGACAAACGCTGACAGATAGGAAAGGAGCAGCAATGCTAGGGTAGACCAGAGCAGTAAGGTCTTCATCGTACAGCACCTTGAGCAGCAACACTAGTGATAATAATAATAATAGCTTGTATACACATAGCAAGAATGCAAATGTACATCAATGGATATCTCTCTTATTTTACCCCCTTTCTTTTTCTGACCTCCTTCACATTACGACATAAAAAAGTCACAATTTACCATCATATACTAGTAATATACAGTGGATGAGACTTGTTTGCAAAAGCTACGCAAAGAATGAAATTTCATTAGATTAGAACAAACTGAGGTCTACAAAATACAATTCTTTACACTATAAATCATACAGCTAACACTCACCCAGACAAGAAGAAAGATGAGAAAATACACAGCCCTTTTAGTGGCATGGACTATCTAGAAAAAAGAATGCAAACGAAACAAGAATACAAGGAAAACAAATAATTATGTACAAAGAAGTGAGCAGGGGGAAGGGGATGGGGAAAAGAACTGTCCTGTACCTCGTGTTCAAATTGAGTTGATTCCCCCACTGCCTCTATGGGCCTAAGTATCTGGCATACTTGCATTTGAACCTGTCAAATCTAGCCACATGCCCACAAACCACAGGCGATTGATGATTGGATCAACGGAGAAGGGAACATAAGCAGTTCAGTCCAATTAGAGTGCTCACAGTCGCTCACAACAGTTCTTTGTCATAAAATGCAAGAAGCTGCTTCACGTGATTAAGCCAAGCACCGACATTTTGACCATCCACTGTAACCCAGTCAACAACAGTTGATGCTGGTTGCTCCCACCACTCATCAAGCTGCACGACAACATCAGAGAAATTAAGATAGAAACACAATGAAATAGATCCCACATACATGGCTTGAGAGTAACAGAATCATCAAATAAAAATATTCCTACACCAACATCATTAATTGCTTGCCTGCTTTGGCCTAGGAGCATTTTACTCACTCGTTTCTTTTCTGGNAGAAGAATTAGCTACCCCCCTGTTTCTAAAATTGAGTAACAAGCTAAAATGACACCAAATGTCCTTACTTCTGTACCAACCAAAAATTTCAAGCAATTTTCACTGAGAAAAGGAGAACTCATCATTATGTCAAATTTAATCTATCCAGGTTCCAAGAATGACTAGAAAACCCTAACCCCGTACTCCCAGGATAATATCACTTTTCCATTTTGAACCATTCCGACACAACTGTAAACTTTCCCAGAATGGAAAATAAATACTGCTGATTTTTTCACGCAACTTTTGTTGATGCCTTTTTACCCTGAAAATTCATCTGAATTGATGAGTTTTCAATATTTGTAATGTGAGCGGGCAATATTTACCAAAAATGGATAAAATAACCCATTATCACACAGAATCCTTTATCTTTGATAATAGAAAGTACTTCATAGTTCATAATTCCCTACGCCCCAAAACAGTTGTTACTTTTATAAATGAGGCACATTTAGGAAAAAGCCAATAGGGCATGTGCAAGAGATGATGCGAAAGTAAAATGATACTCCTATTTTGAGAAAGCTGGGATGGCCCAAATGGCCAAAACAAAGAGTGATACTAGTTTTATAATTGAGAGTGTGTTAAACAAATATCTATTTGGAAGACACAGTCTGAAGAACAATGATCAAAGACAAATTTTTCCAATAAGCACTAGTGATTACTTACCAAACCCCTAACATAATTGCAATCTTCAAGGCTCTTCTGAGCATTTATGCCAGCACTCTTGAGCTCAGGTAACCATTTTTCCATGACAGCTCTCTCTTGGTCAGAGGCCAATGTCAGACAGTACTTCGTAGTCCTGCCAAATTCAGTTGAAATGTTTGTGAGAATTGAAGAGACAGCAAAGAGAAGATATGACATTTAATCAACCTATATGCATGTTGTTCACAGATAAAAGGAAGCAGGAGTGGGAGCAGCAGCTAGCAGAGGAAGGATTTGTATCAAAATTTACAACGACTACCTGCCTTATGAACGTGAGTCATAACACTACAGCGGCAAAATTATACTACCTTAACTGTGTTACTGTGTAAGAATAAAAGAACTCAAAAGCCCCCCCATAAGTGGGTATCAATGGAAAGTCTTGTAGCAATAGCCTAGATGTAGGGCTTAGTAATTTTACCCTGCTCCCCAGGAAGGAAAAAACAAAGATGACCACCCATTAAATCAAAGGGACCAAAGGTGCAAGAGTGGTGTATGGTGTTCTAACCTGATCATATCTAGGAAAAGAGGCAGGAGATCACAGAACCAACAACGAACTAAAAAAGGAACTTGTGTTACCTTTCATATTCCTGCTGTGCATGGTGAGCATGGTTTAACAATGTCCGACCACTTTCAACGAGGTCTCGCCGTATATGAACCAAATTGATTGCCTTTGCCAAGTCCTCGAGCACACAGGCCTCAGAACCGCGCAGTTTCAAACAGAAATCCATTGTTTTTAATACTGATGCCAAACCATCATCTGAACCTTCAAAACAAAAGGAATTATTCACAACATGACCTAGAGTTGAGGAGAGCCTATGAAATGCCAATTTTAGAGAGGCCAATTTTTGAGAAAAAATGGAGTTTCACCCACAGCTCACTGACAGCCATTTTTTGAACGCTCTAATTTGGAAAGAATCAGAATATGAGGAGCAAATATATTAGAGTTGTTCCTCCTCAAACATACTATACACCACTTTCTGAACAACTATGTTATATTAATAGCAAATGCTCAGTTAAGACCATTTTCCCCAGCATATCCAAGGTGTAATTGGCCTTTTACGAGCAAAGAAACATACTTTCATAGTACTAAAACAAGGATAAACCTCAAAACCAAAGAAAACATTGAGATTAGCACAGCTCACCGCTAGCCAGTTTCTGAACTCTCTGATTAAGAAAACAAATAAGAGCTTGAGCAGCGAAGATACTAGAATTGTTACTCCTGAACTATGCTATATAGTACTTTGTGACCATACTATCCTATATGATAATAAATAATCAATCAAGGATTATTTTCCTTTACATTTTCAAGGTGTAATTGCCATATCTAGAGCAAAGAAACAAACTTTCACCATCATCCATTGATTGTCACTAATTAACGAAGAGCCTTACCAGAAGGATATTGAAGAGCAGAAGAAATGCGACAGATTGAAGGAATTGCAGATGGATCCCTTGCACCAGCCCTTGCAGTCAACAAAGCAGCATTTTTCTCTGCAGCAGCAAGGGCTTCAGGTCCAGTAGACCCACTAGCACCCATGGACTCCAGAAGAGCCTAATAACAGACAAACTATATGTAAGAGCCTAATCATGTCAAGGAAATTCAAATGCCACGCAAACAGTAAAGCCTACAATAATATACATAATGTGTTCGCTCTAGCTTTTGACTGCTTCAGTTTAGTTTTCGCACCATGACAAGGCAACCAAGACTAGGCAGGTGAAAAGTACTATGAATACATCACAGTCTTCAACACGAAACAATCAAGATTTTGTAGAGATCAACAAGAGAGCATGAGTAGACCACAGTGTGGTCCTCAACACTCCTGATAAGTAAACCAACAAAGCTGGGGAAGGCTGGTGCTCCCCCCCACCCCAAAGACATTAAAAAAAGTGAATGAGTGGTCAATAATTGCCAAGGAGCTGAGAGTAGCAGGAGAATATCCAAGACGCAGCAAAATCAGCAAGAAATATTTTGTAAACAGCATCTCACTGAACTTGTGTTTTGCATCACCCCTAGATTGACCACCTGAAATAAACATCTGCTCCCCTCTCGGGGGGGGGGGGGGGGGGGGGGGGGGGGGGGGGGGGGGGGGGGGGNGGAACGAAGATAAAAAATTCCAGAAGAGTCTCCCATCCCTTTTCACGTCTTCCGCTCACATAGACGAATCCAAATATTTGTCAGCAGATTTTATCCAATGTATATGTGTCTCATTTGCAAGGTCAATGATAAAAGCAATAGCACTGTCACTACCAAAACCAAGGGAATAATTGTTATTTCATAAGACAATGTCCCAGGACCCAGATGCATATCCGAAACAAAAACTACAGAAATTAGTATACATATCAGGCTACGTTCGTACCTGTGGGCTTGCTGGCAGCATATAAAGGCTGTTATCAGGACTTTGCAAGAAGGATGACACTTCTTTTTCAATAAGATCCATTGCAGTAGTTGACAACTCTAAAACTACTCTGCATGCTGGGATAATTGTACTTGATGCATATTCTCTGGCAACCAATGGCTGCTGACTCCAAAATGCAGCAGCAGCCTGAAAATTATTGAATAAGATCACAATGAAGATGCAAGCTAACCTGCCTAACAACCAATTCACTTGAAAAGGACAAAACAGACACCAGGTTACATACTTTAACTCCTTAAGGGCCACACAGAGACATGTAGAAGGAAGCAATGTCCAAAATATTTTCTACTACTGACTGTTGATGTTCTAAATTTTGTTCTAAATCTTTGGCAACATTCAGCTCATTAAAAGCATAAAGATTCAGCTATTTCAAGAAACAGTTTTCGAGAGGAAACTTAAGTACAAGCTTGCAAAAGCACTGAAGAACATCAAGGATTCGGAATCTCACAAAAGAGGTCATATAAGTCAAAATACCACACAGCCAAAACACCCATGTCATAACAGAGATAAACTAAAACAAGCACACAAACAAACTCGAGATTTCCAACCAGTTCACTGAGGGATAAGCAACAGACAATACTATGGACCGAAACTAACAAAACAGAGGTAATCACTCTTGTAAGTAAGATTACTCAAGAACAGGGAGATCATACTAAACAAAAGTTTGAAAAAAAGGAAAAAGTAAATTGCTACCAATGGCCTCTCATGTTTTCCCGACATGTACACATTGACAACAGATGCTGACAATATAGTGTCCACGGCAACAACTCTGAAATTCCACCATCATATTACCCCCATGACACCCATATTGTACCAGCAGTTTCTAAAAACGTAAGCATTTTACTTGTCAATGTAACAAAGTGGAAACAGAAGGGGAAGATCTAACAGTCAACTAGTGTTAAGTTTCATCAATTGTTGTCTGATTAAGACAGTCTTACAACAAAAGAAAGGTATCTATGTGAAAGAAGATGATGTATAATAGATTACATGGATAACAATTAAATGCAATACAAAGGCGCATGAGCAGATAGAAGGGTGATGGGAACCGATGTTTTAAGTATTTTACTTTGTAATTTGGAGCGATATAAATGATTATGTTTTGGCTTAACCACCATACCTTGTTAGCATCAAGTAGAGCAGTATATATGAACTCAAGTTCAGATCTTCGAGAATCAAACTCCTCAATCTTTTTCCATTTCTTTTTTAGAGAATCCTCAGCTTCTTTCCTCTCTGCACACAGCTTATTTAAACGTTGCACCTCCGACATCAAGGTGTTCACACTTGCCCTCAATCCAGCAGCTTCTCTGTCCTTCATCCATACTTCCATCTAAACCACCAAGAGAGAAGGGGAGTAGTTAGCAAACCATCAAAAAAAAAAGAAAACAAATTGTAGTGACGATATGTAGAGCAAAGAGGTCAAGGATCAGTCAAACAGTTATGCGAGCCATAAGGCAGCCAACGGCACATTTTCCATCTCTCTCCCACTTTAAGTTTGTCCCAATAACCCAAATGAGTTAAAGATAAAAAGGAAGAAAGGAAGAAAGGGGAAATTAAGGATAGAAAGATCTATTAGGGAGGATTAAGCCAAAAAAAAAAAAAAAAAGGCAAAAGGTGCATATAATATTTTATATAAATGAAGCTTAGAGCTTATCGGTACTTCTACAGACTAGTACTACATATTCAACCCTGTCCCATTGCCCAAATGTCTCTGAGACGTCAAATGATCTTAATATGCCAACACAAACAGCCAAACTATTTCAGTGTGTGACAAAATTAAATGGATATTTTGCGAAACACTACCTTTTATCATGTCCATTTTGCGAACAACTACCTTTTAAAAAAAAAAATTGCGAACAACTACCTTTTAAGATGGATTTTGTTGCGAAGTGATACCTTTAGCCGAATTCAGGCCAAATTTTTAGTGAAATTCCCAAAATACCCTTACCCCCCTTTATGTAATTCACTTAAATCCTCAACTTTTTTTTTAACCGTGCGCCCGGTTTAGAAAGTTTATATTATTT
>BSSO01003587.1:0-16183 GCA_030267885.1 Mesembryanthemum crystallinum | reverse complement strand
TCCCATTGATTTTGAAAGAAGAAAGCATGATAACCATCAGGGGTATCCTATTGTCAATTTATGAACATGGAATGATGCCATGACAAGTATACATGTCATATAAGTTGGTCAAGTCTGATTAGGGTTGGGTAATCTCAAGTTCATTCGGTTGGGAATCAAATTACATACCTCTATTTTTCAAGATACACTTTCTTACATCAGTCTTTGGCCCTGCTTGAGATAAGGTTGATTTTATTTTTATTTTTGAAAGGCTTAGTCTCATTTTATTCATCCGCTCGAGGTAAAAATAAATAAAATATCATTATAGTTTTATATACAAATGTAAAGGATAGTCTACATACTTACTACTCGAAAATCACAGCAACCTTGCCCCTAACACTCCTCAAGTAAGAAAACCAATATATTTGCTCCATCGATCTATCTAAAATATGTCAATATACAAGTTACAAGTACTCCCTCCNACACTTTTAGTTAGGGACGGAGGGAGTATAATATTTACTCATTTTTTCAAACATGACTTTTAAATCAAATGAGGATGTTTATTATCAGTGTACTAGCTGGTGCAAGCCTCATTTTCAATGAAAATGGTGATTAGTTACGCTAGGCCTTGGGCTCAAATTAATGTAACCAATTTTTTTTTTTTTTTCCCAGAAATTTCCTGTGGTACCCCTATACTTTGATTAAATGCCTGCGGTACCGAAAGTTTTGAAAATGTGCCTGGGGTACACTTGAACTTTCAACAAAGTAATCAGCGTACCCACGAAGTCATAAAATGACTATAATGCCCTTGCAATGTGTTTTTTGTGTAATGACGATGTTTGACTTTTATACAGGGCCGGCCATCTACGGGTTCAAAGTGATCATCTGAACAGGGCCCCAAAATTTTGGGAGCCCCAATTGTGGGTAAAAGTAGTTTGCTTTTGAATTACCTGTAATAAATTATTGCGATTCAGTTACCAAGATTGCATTTTCATTTACTTTCCTTTCTCCAAAAGTTACCTTCCCGAGATTCTCTCTAGAGCCTAGAGAAATCAACCTACCTACCTACCCCTATTTTCTCTCTCTTTTCACCAAAATAGCAGATATATATACTCTATCATCCCTCATATTTAGTCTCTCTCTTCTAGTTACGTTTCTACCATGGCTGCCCATATAACATATTTCTTGTTATTGGTCATTCCCTTTCCACCCAATTTATCACCCGTTGCTGCCCCACGGCCTGAAATCTAACATTTAGGCTGTAAGTGTGACTCTCATGAGCAATGCATGCCGCCACCTCCTCCTCTTATCTATCCTGAAATTTCAAGGTATTTGTGTTGGATTGTTGATGCTGTATTGGGGTGAAGATTTCATTTTAAGAATTGATGTTGTATTGGCATGGAGAATTTGTTGATGCCGGGTTTTTTTATTTTTAATGTTTTTTGTTAGAAAGGAAGTTAGACGTTGGGGTCTTTTTTATTCTAGGGAATTATCTCAATAATTTTCTATTATATTATAAAAGGGGGGAAAAAAACTTTGCCAAGGCTGGCCTTCATTGCAGTAGACATTTTCTTCACCGATGGTCTCATTATTGGGTTTTTTCTTTTCCCTTTTTAATGTAGTTGAATTTTATTTATCGATTTTGCATAGAACTCGTCAAAGAGTGAAAAAAAAAAAGTTTAAAGGGAATCACATTCATAAGGCCTAATTTTTGTTTTTCGCACAGGGCCCCTAAAATATTTGGGACGACCCTGCTTTTATATTTCTCTCTTTTATAATATTAGTTGTTAAAAAAATATATATTTTTTTTAAAAAAAAATATGTACCCCAACTCTATTTTTTTTTTCAAAAATGAAAATCTAAAAAATTAAAAATAAATAAATTTTAGAATTTTTTTTTTAAAAAATAACAAAATTAAATTAATTAATTTAAAACAATTTATTTTAAAATTTCAGTTTTTTTTTTACAATTTTCTATTTTTTAACTTATTCTATAGATTTTCGTTAAAACACAAAAAGTTTTAAATATAATTTTAATTTTTATTTATAAAATTTAAATATTCAATTTTTTTTATTATTTTAGAATAATAGTTTTAATTTTTAAATTAAATTTTATTCCTGTGATTTTTAGATTTTTGTTAAAAAATTTTGATTTTTTATCATAATATTATAATGAGAGAGAAATGTAAATGTCAAACAGTCATTACCCAAAAAAAAAAAAAAAATGCATTGTAAGGGGATTATAGTCATTTTATGGCTTAGTGAGTACACTAATCAATTTATTGAAAGTTCAGGGGTACCTCAGGCACAATTCCAAAACTTTGGGTACAGCAGGCATTTCGTCAAAGTACCCGGGTACCCCAGGAAATTTCCGTTTTTTTTTAATAATCCAAACTATTTTCAGGTTGCAGATTATAATCTCAACTTCACTATTTGTGCATAACAATTCGAACTATCACTTTGATTGCAATGCATGAACCAGCTACGATGACATTAACCTTCCTATTAGTTATATACTTTGATAATTCTCTTTAATTAAACTCCCAATAAAGGGATAATCAATTATTTGCGTTATAATCTTCCGTTAAACAAATTTGATATATCATCACACACAAATAGTAAAGTATGAATTATTTTTTTACAATCCAGAGATAGTTTGGATTATTTAAAAACAATTTTTTTTTCTCCGACACCCTTTTCAATTGAAAACCTCGCATTCTCTTCCTCTCCTCTTCCCCACCAGATAAACCTCTTTAGTCCTTTGATGGAGGTTCCCACCAATTGCATACTTCTCTCTCTCTCTCTCTCTCTCTCTCTCTCTCTCTCTCTCTCTCTCTCTCTCTCTCTCTCCTGCCGTAAGCACCCAAACACTCCCAAGGATTTCTTTGTTCATCAAACCTCTCTAATAACCACAACAAGGCCTCCGATGTCGCTCCGCCACCAAATCATACGTTAGACGACGCGAAGAAAGGAAATAATAAAAAGAAAAAAATGAAGATAGGGATTATTTAGTAAACAAGAAAGTGTCCATGCTTTGTATTTGCAGGGAAAGAGATGACATAACTACTGAATAGTAAACAACTAACGTTGAAAAGTAGTTTCCTCAATTTTTAAAGGGACTATAAAAATAAAAACGAATACAAGGGTATTATTAATTGAACAATTTGCAATTAGTGTAATATTAAATAATTCTTAAAACATGATAAAAAAAAATCTCAAAACAAAAAAAATATTGCTAAAATATTGGTTCTTGTACTTATTGATATTAGCTCTTCACTTCCTCCTCCTACTCTTACTCAAAACTGATTTTCTTGAAATTTCTTTTTCTCTTTTGACCCTGTGTACTTTATACCACCCATACCAAAAATTATCCTCTTCCTCAGTCTCTACCTCCCTTGCGTCATTGTTGTCAACACGATCACCATCTTGAACTTTACTAACACCAACCTGCTGTTTTTTGGTGTTAGATACGATTATTGTGTCTTCTTGTTCAACATCTTTCTTGGACACCTAATTATCATCTTCTATGACATTCACATTACCTTAACAATAATCATGACAATTTGGGCCATCGATCAAGGATCATAACCTATCACCCAAAAATTCAGCTTTCTTCAAGTAACCTTCAATCTCAAGGATGTGATGATAATGGTGTTCCAGTTCGTCGTCGTGATCATAATTGAGGTGAGAAACGAGGAAGTACAACTCGCTATCTAAACACTCACCTAAGCTGAAGATATAGGTATTAATACGATGAAAGTCATTAAAGTTAGGTTGGATCAAACGATGAATATAACGATGAAAGTCATTAAAGCTCGGTTGAGAATTTAGGAATTCTTCTTTGGTGTTTGCCATGATTGAAGAAATAGAAAGGTTATATGAAGGAGAGAGAAAAGGATAAATGTAACTAGTATGGTCGTGGCATGCTAATCAAAATTGCTAATCATGGGTTCCTTATATAGACAAGATTAGCTAATCCTTATAAAAATTGAGTTTATTTGGACTCAAATTCTAGATACATCAACAAATAAAGTAAACCGATGCCATCAAATTTTCAAAATTAATCTAATAGCAATACACTAATATTCAAGAAAATTAATCTAATAGCAATATAATATTTATTACAATAATTCTATTATAACTACTTATATTCTAACAAGATTATCTCCAATCATTATCATTACTTATTTTGTAAATATAGCCCCTTTGGCTTTTGGGTATTGTTTACTCAATACCGACTTTTGCTCATTGGTATGTTGCGGCATCGCCTGTGTAAAACCTCTTGATTGGAAGCCCAAGAAAGGAAACCAGGGTAGGAAAGAGAGATGAGAGAAAAAGAAAGGAAATAGAGGGGAGAGATGAGAGAGAGGGGGAGGGGGAGAAGTGGGAAGAGATTTTCAAAACAAAACATGCACTCCCTCCATCCCATGATAACTTGGGCATGTAATTTTTGCACATGGTTTATAGAAGTGTTATAAATGCTTTCCACTTTCTCCTCCAATCACCCTCTCCTCCCCTCACTCTCCCACACCCTCGGTCTTTCTCCTCCCCATCCGCACTGATTTGTTGCCTACCCACTACCACCATACCGCTCCCTCCCATATCACCACTTTTTCTCCTCCCCCCTTCAAAACCTCACCTTTCTCTCTCCTCCTCACCTCTCTCACACCCTCCATCTCAATCCCAAAGCCACAATCATCAAAAACCCTATAAACCAACTCTCATATCCCCCACAAACACCCAAAAAGATGGTATACTCATAGATTTTGTGAAAATTCCCATGAATTCACGTCGTGCCACAACAATGAAGAGAGGGAAAGGGGGTAGGAAACAGGTATGTTTCTGGGTTTGGGCCAGCGACGATCTTTGACCATTCTCGAATCTTCTTGAAGGCCTATTGAGTACATACTCAATGTTGCCGACGACCAAGGAGATTTAGATCAGTTAGTAGATTTGTTGATTTAGCTAAGTATGATGTGAGATAAAGTAAGAGAAAATGAAGGTGTGGTAGAGGGAAGGGAAAGAAAAGAGTGTCGACACCGAGGAGTGGGGTGGGGTAGGGAAGCGATGGTGGTGGTAGTGGTGATGGTGGGTGTGGGTGTGGGTGTGGGTGTGGGGAGGGGAGGGGAGGAAATAGAGTGAGGGGGATGGGGATTAGTTAGGATGTTTGAGTTGAATTGATTTAGTGCTAATGGATTTAGTGAATAAGATGATTGGGTTTAATTGGTATTAACTGGGATGACTTAGGCTGATTTTAATGATTTACTCACAAATCTTCAGTGAGGGCATATGTGTCAAGTTTGTGACAAAATATGACACGGAAAGAAAATGTCCAAGTTACTGTGAGACTGACCATATAGAAAAATGTCCAAGTTACATTGGGACGAAGGAAGTATGTAACTTGCAACTTGCAAAAGAGACTTGCGTACTATCCAAATAATGTACCATCTCAGAAGGACATTTTTTAATCACAAATCTGAAAATTTTCCGTTCGTTAAGAAACCGAATAGGAAATAAATGAAAAGCCATTCGCGAGCAAAATTTCAAAGTGCACCCTCTTATAATTACTCTTATAATGGGTTGGGCTATTGCAATAAAAAAAAAGTAGGCTTGGGCTTAATTAAGGGTGTAGCCAAGCCAAGTCGAGCTGTGCCTGAATCAACTCGACTCGAAACTCAGTTCAATAATATTTTTCCTAACTCGGGCTCGGCTCGAAACTCACCGAGCCCAAATTTATGAGACTTGAGCTCGGCTCGATTTAGGTTCGTGGATCGGCTTAGCTTCGTTTGAGCTCAGGTTCACTATCCAAAATGTATAAATAAACACAGATTAATATACTATGTTTGTGTTATATTCAAATATCATTGATTGATGCATACTATAAAATCAGTGAAACCGATAAATAAAAATACGGAAATTTTCCGGTGCCTATAAACTTTGACATAATGCCTGTGGTACCCATTCTTTTTAAAAGTGTGCATATGGTATCTCTAAATTTTCAACAAAGTAACGAGCATACCCACATAGCCATAAAAAGATTATTATGCCCTTACAATTCATTTGATTGTAATGGTTATGTTTGACTTTATATTTTTATCTCTTTTATAGTTCCATTTGATAAAAAAAAAACAAAGAAAAAGAAATAGAAAACAATAGAAAATATATATATATATAGAAAAAAGTTTTAAAATGCATACCCAAACTCTAGAATATTTTTTATAAAAAATAGAAATTTTAAAAATTACAAAAAAACGAATAAATAAAATTAAGTAAATAAATAAAAAATTTGAATATTTTTCACATATTTTTTGTTTTTTCATTTTTCATTTTTTTATTAATTTTAGTTTCAAATTTTAGTTCTTAAATTTTTTTAAAAAAAAAATTAGTTATAATTTTCAAATTTTAATTGTTTTGGCGATTTTTTATTTCGCTATGTTTTCAATTTTTTTATCAGTAAGATATTTTAAAAGAGAGAAATATAAAGTCAAACATACATTGCAAGGGCATTATAGTCTTTTTATTGTTAAGTGGGTACGTTGATCACTTTATTGAAAGTTCAAGGGTACCACTTTCACACTGCAAGAAGAATAGGTACCGCAAAGTTCCAAGACATCCAAGGAAATTTCCGATAAAAATATGTCTTCTTTATAAAATTATTATAATGTTGTCGATTGATTTAGGGAATCACACATACCGAGCCAATCGAGCCAAGCAATAGTAGGCTCAAGCTCGGCTCGGGAAGCGTTCGAGCCAGCTCGAGCTCGGCACGGGAAGCATTCGAGCCAGCTCGAGCTCGGCTCAAGCTCGGTTTAACCTGAGTATGGTCCAAGCTTTGACCGAGTTAAGTCCGCCGGCCCACCGAGCCGGCTCAACTCTCTTACTCCCCGAGGCTAAATCACTTAAATATATTAAGTCGAGTACACCCATCTTTTCTAAACCCGATAACACCTTATAATTTATGCATTTTCAAGGAAAATGTTTTCCGTCCATTAAACACATCCTTAATGATATTGATTTGGTATGCAACTTTCTCAAGAAGTTGCAGAAAATTACATCACAATGGATCTTGATAACCTTAGATTGTTTATTTAAGACGAGTCTTGACTAAGTGAGCTATTATGACCTTGAGAACCCTGGATGGTTTAGTTGAGACAAGCCTCGACTAGGTGAGCTATTTACATGACGCACTCATTTTCCTCAGGTTTATATCTTGGGAGCGGCCATGACGCCGTTATAGCATACTACATGTGACATGCCTTAAATCATAAGCATGTTGTAAGGCTTGTCAAGATTCATCCTAGTACAGAACATTAGCATATTGTAATGTCGCCTACGCAATCCATGAGCAAACACACATTCAGAGTCGCCCGTTGGTGAAACTATTATACACCATTTTTGTCACACCCAACAAAGAAAATATAGGGGCGAGGGTGGAGGTCAGGCAAAAGAAGTGAGAGGACCCTGAAAGTACTATCACTTTAGTAGACACAAGAATAACAGCACCTTAGGTAAAAAATCTGTTTGCATAGCAACATGGTTTCTTTCTTGTGATCACCAACTTCATGAGTAATACTCAAGAAGTTTAATGTGTTTTAAAGTATAAATTCAGCAGCTATGCTTCTAGGGCAGAGGTTCTTGAGAATCCCCCAATCTAGACAAATGAAGATAGGCGTCTGTTCCTGCAAAAACCCAATTTGTTAGCACCTTATGAATACGTAATATATTAGTTCATATGCAAAATAAAAAACCTCCAAGGCCAATTGGCAATCTCTTGATCGTCTTTTTTGATAAAAATCTCTTGATCACCTTAGGAAGGTGTAGTTAAACAGTACCAAGAGTGAATTAGCAACCAGAGTTTATATAAGTTGAAGCTCATTCCATACTATGCCACTGCAAAATGCTCCAAAGGGAGGAATGGAGAGGATAACCCTATTGGAATTATTTTAGATGAGTCATTATGCATTTGCCACCATTCAAAGTTCATGACAAGACAAAAGCCTAAAAAAGTGAGCATTTTCAACTTTGAAGCATGTTCATTGTCGTCAGCTACCACCACCAGTAATATATGCACAGAAGTACTGGCAAGTTCATTTTCATGTGAATGATCAACATGCAGTTTGTGCATTTTCATTCACTTAAACTCCTCTGCCTAAGTAACCAGCAACTAAGCTTACTGTACAAATTATCAACATGCATATAGTCCGTCCATATAATAAACTATTTAACTTCCCGATTCACCCTTTCTCAGTTTAGCTGTTACAACTAGACATAAGAGTATTAGCTCTTTTCCATGATTATGGGTACAGAACGGCAAGAACAAATTGCCCAATCAGTTTACAAGTCCTACATGCTTTGCTTTATATATTAATCTAAAAGACCCTTCCTGACCACATCCTTAGACTTTAAGATAGAAACTCACGATTAAACTTATAGTTCGAAAGAATTAGTTGAGGCGACACTGAAATGCCTAATGAAACACTAACGTTGGATAATTAATATCTTGAGCATTATAAATAACATTAGAAGGTTCTCCAAGGAAAATATCCAAGGAAAGAGGCTTACCATATCCTTCCATAGATATAATTTGTAGATCGCCACCAAAATAACGGGCATATAAGCGACTGATGGGAAGCCCATATCCATATCCAGCCATGGTTACATTATCACCAGTCCCAAGATCAATGTTTTCATCCAAAGGGTTCTCAGCAGTACTGTACAGGTATGTGAAAATCTTGGGAAGACCACTTCTTGCAATGCCTCCCCCTTCATCTGAAACCTAAAATAGCATATATGAATGTCAAGAATCATAATGAAGTCTGAAGAGTGAACAATATGTAGCAACAGTAAAGGCGGGGTGAAGGTGGAAGCAGAATATAACTCCACTGTTGCATTGATAACATACCTTAATTGTAACATCCTCTATTCCATCAGCTACTATTATCCGAATTGGAGGTGCCACTCTGTCCGAGTCCATAAATCGCTCTTGGACGGCACGTAAAGAATTTTTAACCAACTCAAAGACCATAAGATGCACATGTGTTGGAACATACCTGGTGGTGGAAAAAAGATGATGTACACATCCAAGGCAGGATTAAACACTTAAGGTGAAACTCAAAAAACTGAAGAGGTAATCACTTGTACAACTAAAACCAACAAATGTAACATCCCAAAGGAAAAACTTGAGAACACGAAAGTATAATATTCTAATGCAATGAAAGTGACAGAGAATAGAGACAAGTGTCACAAATTATGTTACAGATACTTCATGTTACATAACAATAATGACCACTCCAGGAAAAGTTTTAAGTACGTGAGCATGACAATTGTACAGGTAATTCCAAAATAAATGGAAGTTCAAGAATTTTTTTTTTTGGGGGTGGGGGGTGGGGGGGTGGGTTGGTGGGGGGCAGCGGCAAACTATCTGAGATGGTACAAGAAAAATACCTAGAGTTCAACTCAATGCTCATGGGATTTGGGGGGAGTGGGGAGAGGACACTCGGATCTGAATTTCAGCGTGTTGCAGAACACAAAGACATAGAACTGCAAGCCATGTTTCCGTTTCTTTTGCAAATCATTATATTGGATTTATCTCTCTTTTTCCCTTTTTCCTTCATTATGTGACGTCTATATTGTTGTTCACGCACAAGGGTCTATGTGATGAAACTACTAATTGAAAGTAATTTACTCAAAGAGATTCTAACGAGAGTATACAGAGACAAGTAGACTTACGGGAAAGTAAAATTGGGATCTCCATAGATTTCAATTTCAGGTGCACTGCCGTAGTGGCGCATACAAACTGCACGAGCATCTTCACTGGCATTTCTTGCAACCTCTACAGGAGACATTTTTGTATGTATATAGCCTATACAATCAGGAGGGGGATTCGGATCATGCAATGCCACATGCTGTCCTGAGCTTAGCCAAAAACATTTAGCATGGTTAACTTGTTATCTGAGACAGCAAGAAACTTAGTGAACAATAAAATTAATGCTATATAGATGGTACCGTGCAATTAAGGTAAGAATGAAATATGAAGCTAGAACGAACCTATGAGCATACGAATCCCTATTCTGGACATATAAAAGCGATCCAGAAACTGATGAATTTCAACCAAATCCTCGTAAACAATCTTGGGATCCATGCCTTTTTTCAACTGTTGGACCCCCAAGGCCATCATTGGAACAACATTATTATGTCTGACTTTAATCATCTTAATCATTTGTGTGAACTCTAATTCATCTTTGTTGTCCTTGATCTCAGGATATAACCTAAGATCACGAAAAGAATCCAAATACCAATCTCGCACCTGCAGGAACAAGAAACAAAATTCTATCTCAATTCTGTTGTTTGCGATTTTGCTAAACAAAACCATCCAGAAAGCTTCCAAAACCCTAACGTTAGCGAAGCAAATCTAAGATAACTCTACTAGTAGATCCATACAGTAGCTACTTATTGAGATGAGATCCCCTCCAATTAAATGGTGTAATATCTCACAAGAGCATTCGTAAACAAAAAAATTAATACCAAATCAAAGTTGCATAGCTATTGATCGGCTAATGTGGCGTACTCTGAGCGGTGTACTACACCAACTACACCATTCAATTAGAGAGGATCTCATCTCCTACTTATCATGATATCGCTCTCCGCCCCATACTGAGGCTGCTGTATAGTTTGTAAAATTCCATAATGCAAAAATCAGCTCCACCTTTTGTTTTCTTCAACAAAAGTAAAGCAAGAAGTTTTAATAACATTTCCTAAAGCAGAACTAGAAGCTGTGATTTAATTTATACATAAAGGTGTCAATCCAACAAGGCCAACTCTTCAATGATTATTACAAAAATGTTAAGACATTTAATTTCTTTTTATCAATTATTCATCACTTTCCTAGAAAAGTTGACCAGAATTCTGCCAAATACTACTTATTTACTGAAGACAATTCATTCAATAAGGCTTTATCACTAACGGCAAGCCCACATGGCAGTACATGAACGAAAGGAGAGTATACAAGGAAGAAGACAAATTTGATCATGAGAGATCCTTTGCAAACAAGGAAATTGTACAGAAAAAAAACTTAACCCAAAATTGCAGATAGAAGTAAGAGTCTCCCATGTGGACAAACTAAGAAAAGACATAGAGTACTTCAATCACTAGATTCATATGTAAGGGTTGGATTCTATGTCAAGTAAATCAAATCTTACAAAACTTTTTAGAAAAACCCAAAGAAAAAAATTGTACCAAAAAGATAAGCAACCCAGAATGTGATAAAAAATTTGATTACTTGCACCCATTTTCTATGGTTGGAATTGGTAATATTGACCAAAAGATTCCCAAAGTCAATGAAAAATCCAGAAAAAAAATCACAATCACTGTAGGATTAGCATGTCTGTAAAACTCAAATTCCAAGGCCAGAAGGTCAGGATATTTGGGACACCCAGTTACAGACTCAAGAGAAAGAACAACAAACATGCACAGAAACAGTTACCTTCATCAAATACCCATAATTAAACAACTAAAGTCCAACATAAAACCCACATGAACTCATTCATCAAATACCACTACACAAATACACAAGAAATTCCAGAATTCAAACCCCAATATGGGCAAATTGTTAAAATAATCAAAGACCCACAACAAAAATTCTCACCAAAACAACCCACAAAACCAAAATCATGAAAAGAATGAAATCAAAACTAAAATAAAATAAGTAAAAATTACCTTCCAAACAGATATGGGCAAATTGTCAAAAGTATTCCAAGACTCATAACAAGAATTCTCACCAAAAACAACCCACAAACCACCAAAATCATGAAAAAAGGTGAATCAAAACTTAAAATTCTCTAAGTACAAATTACCTTCAAAACGGCGGGTTTTTCAGATAAACCATAAGGAAGGGTCTCAAGTTCAATAGCCCGACGAGCAATTCGAATGGGGAGCTCTTTAATGAGGAACTGAGCAGAAATGAGCAAATTACGGTCAGTGGGTTTAGACCCAAATTCCATCATGTACCTTAAAGTGACCCCAGTTTGTCTCATAGAACCCCATTTGTGAACCTCATCGATCAAGCTCTTTGAGAAAGTCTCTGCCAATTTCTTGGCTGCCATTTTGGTAAGAAATCTCAATCTGGGTTGTGGGTTTTTGAGAAGTAGATTGAAGAAGAAGAGGAACAACAACAACACCCAGAAAAAGGGTGATGATTGTGAGCCAAAATCATATAAAGAAGTGAGTGCAAAACTGAGAGATATAGGAGCGAGGAACACCACGGAGATGAGGAGAGAGAGAGAGAGAGAGAGAGAGAGAGAGAGAGAGAGAGAAAGGGAGGATTAGATAGGGACTGGTCACGACGGGTGCGTTAATGGGGCCTTCCTTGTTTGATTAATGGTTTAAGGAGGCTCAAACTACTACCTTGACAATTTACCCTTATATAGGGGTGATTAGCAATTATTGGTCCACTCGTAAATAAGCTTTCAGTTCAAGTTTTTCCGTGAAAGATTATGAAATACTCGGGATATTGTGTTGGGGCCTTACTTGTTTGGTTAAGAAGGCTCACACTACTACTCCACTTCGACAATTACCTATATATATGGGTAATTAAGTTATAATTATTGACCCACTCATATACATAAGCTGTGCGATCAAATTTTCTCGAACACTTATACGAATCTATTAATAACATGCCGAATGAGGATAATTCTTCCTTGTCAATACACGAAATAGTTCCTCCTTGCAAATACACATACTCAAAAAGCTAGGAGATATGCGTATTATTACTACAAAAACCGTACACCAAATTACGATTCAATACATTTTAAGAAGCGTACACCCGCACCCAAAAAAATAAACTACAATTATTGGGGACTTACATTTGTTGAAAGGATTTATGAGGATTTACATGGAAAGGTATTTATGTGGTTGCAATGGTTGCATGTACATGTGCGATCAGTTTCTCCATATGTATCACATTATATGTGACTGTAATTAAATTTTCTTATTTGATTTATTACTAATAAGTTCATTGTATCTCATGATTGGTTATTTAACATGTAACAGGAGTATGTATTGATTTCTTTGACATTTCAATACATTAGTAATTGCTCATTTTTCAAATTTTCTTTAATTTATTACTAATAACGAGATGTTTGATATGTGGGATTGAGAGATTGAGAATTAATAAGTGAGAATGGGAGTTCATGTTAGGAATGGGGAATAATTTTGATAATTTCTCACTCCCTTATTTGGCATGTATTGGAAATAACTTGGGAATAGGTAGGCTTGGCAATGCCTGACCCGATCCGAAAACCCGACCTGAAGTTACTGAGAGGAACCCGAACTTAACCTGACCCGACCCGAACTCAACCTGCTTTTAAATTTTGTTAAAAAAAGGTGATTTTCTATCATTTCACATCATTTTTGATGTGTTTAAGCAATAACCCGAAATTGACCTGATATTCAAACCGAACCCGACCTGCTGACCCCAATTGCCAGGCCTAGGAATAGGATCTCAGTTGAACTCCACATTAGAAATACCTACCCCTCTATGGGATTAAATTGGTGGGAATAGAGGCCAAATAATCCCATTCTCATCCCCTCTCTATTCCCCATCTCTTGTGACAAACACGTGATAGTAGGAATTTATTTAAGAATTCTCATTCCCATCTCCAAAATCCCACATACCAAGTGCCCCGTAAATTTATTGTAGTATCTCTTTACGGTTAATGAAAGGGTAAGGTAGTCAATATATGTTATTATTTCTAAAAAAACATTGTTTTAGTGGAATACCAGAACTTTGAAGGATTGTATCTTACTGTATGGTTATTTATCATGTAACAGGAGTATGATGCAATGATTTCTCCATAGTTAATTATTACTGTGAGAGAAAGAACATGTTGTGTGGACCTCTTTTACATTTGTATCCCATTTATTGTTCTCATATTCCATTCAGTTTAATTTAGCTTTGCAATTTATTTTTGATTTTCACAAATTACTATTCATTTAGTTTTAGTTCAATTTTATCGCAATTTAAGTTAAAGATGAAAAAGTGATGATGGACATGGATGCAATACATAAAAAGAAAAAAAAATTATTATTATTATGAATTGTGGCTTTGCCTTGGTTACTGATTTGGATAGGGATAACACACAAGGGTGGATTATTTATTTAGATATATACTCTGAACAAAAGCCAAAGAACAAGAGGTGACTTGCATATAATAAGATAGAGTACTAGTCATCAATGGGTGACTATGACGATGAAGAGATTTTTGAGTAGAAGCATAGGATGTGATTCATATTATTTTAAGGTTTTGAAAGATAACCAAGTAAGCATTGCCAGGTCATTGTCTCAATCATAGTACTAGAAGACTTGTTATAGATATTGTTTGAGATTAAATTATATAATAGCCACATCTTTTAATTTTAATTAATGAAAGGATGACATTAAGCAGTTTTAGAATTACTCTAAACAATTTAGAAGTATTATGAATACTTTTAAACGGCTCGAAATATAGATGGCTTTAAACAGTTTAAAGATTACTTTAGACAATTTAGAGATTAGTTTAAAAGTATTATGGATGACTTTAAACAATTTAAGAATTAGTTTCTATAATTTAGGTGCTATTTCGGGAGCATTATATACTTTATACAATTTAAGGATTACTATGAACAATATACTCTAGAGTTATTATAAACTTTTTAAGAATTAATTTAAGAGCTTTATGTGTAATTTTTAGGTTCAATACCCATTTAAATGTGTGTGTCAAAAAATTTGCTTGTAGATTATATGAGATTCAAAATAAGCACACCTAAGAAGTAAGAATTTGGTATTTAAAGTGCCGTTTGGCCAATTTTTTTCATTTTTAGTTCTCTTTTACAAATATCTATTCTTCTTCCTCTCTTTTTTTACTACATCCTCCTCTAAGAGCTTATAAGAAATCAGAATGGGTTAAAAATAGAAACTCAATTTTAATGTTTCTGTTTCTAACCCTATTTTTGATGTTTTAGAAACTCAAAAGTTAATGGCACACCAAAGATTTAATAGAGGTGGCGCAGTACAAGCTTCATTTTCGTTCTTTTTGGTGTCATAGTGTGGAAGAAAGACAAAGTTAATGATCAAAGGATTTAATTAATTAAAATTAGATGCTTGACACAGACCAAGAGGTGACTTGCCGCTTAGGGATATTCACAGAATCATTCAATGATTGACAGTTACTCCTATGATGCAAGAATTTGGGTGAAATTTAGGATGTGATTCCCATTATTTTAAAGTTATAGTGCTATTACTACTTTAGTAGACTCCTAATGTTCTTGGTCTATTCTCCTTGTGTTATTTTAGTATTGTTGATTCTTGAATTTTGATTCTAATGGAGTAATTTTCATTTGATTGACTCTATTGATTTTTGTTAATTTCTATATATTTTATTACTTTTTTTTATATTGATTTATGCTAAAGTCATCAAAATTCCCATGAAAACATATGAGTCATTAAAAATAATACTAATATGGTATTCAAGGTTCTCAAACATTCTCTTAATGTCAATAAAACTATATATGCGATAAAATATAATTGAAATTACAAGGATATCATGGACATTTATTTTTTTTCTTAGTACAAAGTTACCCCATGAATTTTCGAGTAAACAAATTAACATTTCAACTTAATTAATTTAATAAACCAAGTTATGATATGAAAGAGGATTTTACATAAGCCGTAAGGCATAAGAAGTATACCAAATCAGATCGAAGATAACAAGACCAAATCATTTAAAAATACTCGAATGAAAACCACATGAGATAATTATTAGACGCTTGTACTCAAAAATTGACAGAGATAAAATATTAAGGATTTGGAAAGGTTTTTCGTAATAATATTGGTATTTATATTTCAATTTTTACACGAAATATCATGGCATATTGTTAGGATATGTCTCGAATTCGGGTTTCGGGAAATTGATCTCAAAGGTAGTCAATGGCTAAGTGATGTTGCAAGAGGTCTGGTCGAGAAGGTGAGGAAAAAGGGCGTCTCGTGTGCCACAGGGGTCACCCAGACGGGTCACAAGGCCACCCGTCCGGGTGCCCAGGCAGAAGCCACGATTTCGTGGCAGTGCAGGTGGACCTGCCCGGGTGGGGATCCAAGGCGTGATCCACCCGCCCGGGTCACTAAGGAAACGAAAATCCGCGAGTTTTTTCGGGGCCAGTTTTCTTTGTGAGCTT
>BSSO01003586.1:0-16189 GCA_030267885.1 Mesembryanthemum crystallinum | reverse complement strand
ATATATATTCATTTTATTTTTGTTATTTATCCAATATTTAAATGACTTATAAAAGGGTGGTATAAGGGTAACATGGTCATTAATTTTAAAATAGTAGTTATTATATCTTAAAAATAAAATATGCGTATTATTAACCCAATTCCTCAGATCACCTAACTGAAAGTTAATTTTAAATCAAGCCATCTCAAAGATATTAGGTAAATCTTAAGTTACTTAGGTGAAATAACCCAATTCGGATCACCGGGTTGAAATTTTGCCTCGTTAAGGAAGGAGAAAATGTGCTAAAATTAGGTAAGAGAGAGATTAGAGAATTTTTGTTGCGTATTGTTAAAAATAAAAACAAGAGTTTTTCATGAGGTTGGAGAAAAATGAGGTCGAAGAGAGAGGAAATAGGAGAGAGTGGGATGAGTGAAAAAACTTATGCATGGCTAACCATGACCTAAGTGATTAGAGAATTTATTGGTTGATCAGAGTTGGTGTCTACCATTGAACCTACCTAAGCCTATCTTTTGAGAGGTTATCATAAAATGTTCCACGTGGTTCATATCCATTTGTAAGGTCGCTTTTGTTGTAGTGTATTTTAATTTGCTTTCCAACGAGACATAAAGGCCGATAAGAGTCAAACCCCAAACCTTATGATAGTATAGGACGACACTCTTAACCAATAGAACATATCTTAATTATGCTTGGAATGAGGGGATAAATTAGTGAGGTTATCCGATGGAATCAAAGTGTGAAATTAAGGGGTGGAGGTGGTTGTGAGTGATAAATTTTGGTGAAGGAGTATCAGAGATATAAGGGAAGAGTATCTGACCCTTGGAGGGTATAAGGGAAGAGTATCAGACCCTTGGAGGGTGGGGGTGGCCTATATCCTTCTCCACTTTCTTCTACCAGATTTTATTACCTACTACCACTTCTACCCTCTTATTTTACTCTTTAATTTCCTCCATTGCCTCCTAATTTATCCCCTTTTCAAGCGCCTCGAGGAGTATATCACTCGATAAATGTTGACTTTTATTATAGAGATAAATATTTGATTGGGCCTCGAACCATCAGCTTAAACTTTTGGTTGGGACAGTTCCTTCATATAGTATCACTACCCATTGCTCCTTTAAATTCCTTCACAACTATTGTTGTCACCTTGTCATGAAAACTAATCTTATTGGCGTATTTTGAGTTGTCACCTTGTCATGTAGGATGTGTTGAGATGTTCTTGAAGTAACTGAAAGTAAGAACCACTTATGTGCATCTCATTGTATTTTTTCCTTTTTCCTGAATGCAGAAAGCCCCTGTTGATGAAGAATACGAAATGGGTACAAAAACTTCTGCATCCCATAGGAGTCAATCTAGAACAGATGAACAAACGAGCCTGGGTACTGAAGCCGAAAGCCGACCAAGGCCACAACTTTCAAGGCTTTCAGAAGTTGTTCACTCTAACATTCTTCGGCGATCTCAACTTGTACGCTCCAAGGTTGTCAAGCTTGAGATACCAAGCAAAGCCGACATGGTCGAGGAGGAGTTCAAGACACCACAACAACCCCCTGTGTTGAGCCCGTCAGAGGAAACCATTTCTGACAATGACGACATTGAAGAAGAAGAAGAAGAAGAGCTGTCATCTGACGGCGGCTATGAAACTGCAGAAGACTCGCTCTTGTCAGAAGACGATTTCATATATCCTAAGCTAAACATATTTGACCTGTGTGACGAAGATGAAGACAAAGAACCAATTCCTCAAGAAGCAATCCTCCAAAGGATCAACTCTCATAGAAGAACAAGATCTTACCAGTTGGGTGAGCAATTACAGTTCAGATGGACAACAGGAGCGGGGCCTCGGATTGGGTGTGTTCGGGACTACCCTTCGAGGCTGCAGGTTGAGGTTATGGAGCAGCTTCAGTTGTCTCCAAGGAGTGATAATTCTCCACATAGCGCTTACTCTAGCCCCACTGTGTCAGGTTCATCTAGTTTGCGTCGAGACACAACTGTAGGTAAAAGTCCACTTCGTCCGGATTAAATTTCTTTACTTTCGGACTTGCCAAACAGGTCAGTTGGGTCAAGTTCGGATTGGTCAATCTTGGTTTGAAGTGCAATTTTGTGTATCTTTTGTGGGCTCTCAATAATTCAAGGTAGTTTTAATCAGTGGGTTCTGGATGATTTTCGATTCGGGTCATATTTCACTTTGTGTTCATCAGAATAGAACTGCAGGGTTCATTTTGGTACATAGCTATCAACATCTAGTCAAATTCTGAACTTGGTCTTTCTGTAAATGATATCAGAATTTGGTGCAGTTTTTAGCTGTACTCTTTCGAGCTGGCATAAAATGGCTGCCATGAATCTGATATGCCACCAAAATGCAAATACAAAATATGTGACAAGAGTCAAATCACAGATTCATTTGTGTATGAGATGTAGAGAATATCAGAAGTTCAGAACAGACGACAAAATTCAAGATTCTGGTGTACATTTGATCTTTTTTTTTTTCTTTTTTTTGGTTTAAAGACAGAAACCAGGTGTGTACATTTGATGCTATTACATGAAAGTCAGTACATGGATATATGAACCGATGTATCAGACTAGCGAACTACAACTCCACTCTTCGATTCAAGTTCCTATTGAATCCTTAAATGAAAGGAAATATTACGTACTCTGAATAAAAGAGGTTCCAAATAAATCTGTAGAAACTTGTGATTGCTTCCTGCAAAATGCACATGTGTGATTAGAAATCAGAAGCTGCTTACAACTACGAAATCTTGTGGTAACTAGTAGTAATTCACTTACAAAATACTCCATCGGTTTGGAAAAAATGGTTACTCTTATCGTTTAATGAAGTATGAACTAGTAATGTGACTACTTATTTCTCGCGCAGAGTGTACAAAAAGAAATGAAACTGCAAACTCATGCTTCTTCATCCCACCATGTTATTTAATATTGAATGGTTTAGCTGTTCTACAACTTTCTTTCTAAGGAGCATCTGCCCTCTAACCTTTACATTCTATCTTATTCAAATGAAAACTCTTTTTTTTCATTAAAAGTAAAATGGAACTAAGTATTTACTCTCTCTGCTCTAAGATAGACCATCTCTAGGCTGAAAAATAATTGTCTCCATTCTTAAAGCACAAATCTTTTACATTTGAACTTACATGCAGCCCTAATTAAGTATTTGTCTACAGATCATGTTCATGAAGGGTGACATCTGTTTTAAGGTAAGAGCACTAAATTACAACTTGAATAAAGATGACAATTAAATCAATTGCAAAGCATTTTAACTTGGCACCCCCAACATCTCCTTGTGGTTTATCACTCCAAAAGCAAACTTCAATTATGTAGCTCGGTAATGGTTTGATTTGAACCATGGATTTACTATTGGAGGATTAATGAGCAGTCCTTCATCAAAATTGGATGAAGGGACTTCAATAAGCACAGCCAACAACCAAAATTACTTTATTGACAATCACATTATTCACAATACTTCTGTTCCAGTATAATAGTATTTATTATACCCTACCAAAATGAGTGTTACCTTGGTGTAGTTCGCTTGTTCCAGCAACCATACCTGGAACAACCAAAAAGAAAATTACAAACAGTCAACATCAGACTCCAGATCTGTGCTAAAGATATGCCAAAATTTGACACTGATTCTTTAAATTTCTGTTTTGAGACATTCATAGGCGTAGCGCACACAATGCCAATTCATATGCCACAGAAGTACATGTATACATGCAGGACGACGTAAATGAACCCACTCAAATTGAGAAAACAATATTCAGCTGAAGACAAGCAATTGAAAATTTTGCTCCTTATAGCACATGAATGAGATGCAACGGTGGTCAATAGTTATTGCCTCGTAAGAAAACGACATCCATTACAGAAATGGAAGGGAAATTAGAACTACGAATGTTCATGTTCAACTTCATAGTCAATAAGGTTTAAGGAAATTTTTAGCAAATAAACTGATAATTGACCCTCTAGCTTGACACAATTGAATTGTTTGACATTCTTTCCTAGACTCGTAAGTCGTAACTAAAGGTGCACACCTGAAAAACCAGACACATAGCCAGTATAGTGTGTGTAGGTATCATCAAGCTGCGCCTAAAGGCCTGCACAACAACCAAAATGAATCATGTTAGGCCATTTCTATCAGCAAAACACAAATGTTAAAAACTAAACCCTAGTGTAGTAACGTATATATATCAAACATATAGTTTAGATAAAGAACATTCACCTCGGGCATGTACACAGCTGCAACTATAGAACCAATATAGTTTACCAGCAAAAGTCCAGAACCAAGTAACGCGATGTTTCTTACACCGAGTTTCGTAGCCAGAGTTGATATCTGAAACCTAAAGAACAATGTGTTAAGTACATCTAGGGTCAGCAGTAAAGGAAGACCTGACCTTGGAAATATGATACGAAAATCAAGTCACCAGTACTACTTGTTAATTCACTAGGACACTAGGGCATCATGGTTCAAATCACGGACAAAACGCAAAATTCAGATGTATTGCATTGTTTTACTAAACTCACGAAGAATTAGCAAATCACATAAAACAGATGTGACCCAGTGATATGCTTGTCTAAAAAGAGGTTATTTACACTCATCAGTCATCATGCTGAATAGCTTTGATCCACCCTTGCTATTAGAAATATGAAATAATTTTGAAGTAGGTAGTTACGCTAAAATTACTAATGATTTGCTAAGCTGTCTTTTATAATATGGCCAGCTATTCCTGCTGTCATCTCTCTGGTCCTAAGATCAGTACATCTTTGATATGTTGTCCTTCTTCTGTACCTCACAAATTTACCAGACATTTTTATCTTAAAATAAAGGATTTTTTGTGGAGAACACCCTTATAAAATGGACTTTTTGGGGGGAAAAAAAAAAACCATTATAAAATTGTTATTGTGGGGAACCACCTTATAAAAACAAAAGGCCATGATGAACACTCCTTCGATCATTTCTCAACCAATTTAAATGAGATGTTGACGGATTTATCCTTAGCCTTTAAGCATATACAGCCTTTAAGCATATACTCCCTCTGTTCTTTAAAAATCTTTACATTGGCAATTCTGGGCGTTTTCCTAAAATCTTTACATGGCCTAAAATGGAAAAGTTTAAAGTATAAGTTTACCTATCTACCCCACCTTTATTTTTACCCACTTATCCCTCCCATGTGACTCTCTCTCTCTCTCTCTCTTTGTAGAGGGGCATATTTGGAAGTCAAAACACACCTCAATTTTTCTTAATTCACGTGCACAGTCAACCCGTCAAGATTTTTAAAGAACGGAGAGAGTATTTGCTTCATATATACTATATGTACTTAAAGGATGAGGGTAGATCGGTCAAAACTTCATTTAAATTAGCCGAAAAACGACTTAAGGTGTGTCTATCATGGCATTTTGTTTTTATAAGGGGGTTCCCCACAAAAAAAAATTTATAAGGGGGTTTTTTCCAAAAAGTTTATTTTATAAGGGGGTTCCCCACAAAAAATCCTAAAATAAAATATACTGGACATTTTAGTTTTTAGGGCTTGTTTATTTGGATGCAATTTTGATTACAATGTAATACATCATTTTAGTAAGTGGGGAGTAAGGGTGAAAAAGTGGGGATGGAGGGGAGTTATATTGAGAGAGGTGTAATTGATTACGTCAATCTATGTAACCACAATTGCTCTAGTAACCAATGTAATCATCATTACATGACTAGAAGTAATGATGTTTACAACCACTCTCACAACTACATTCTATGAGTAGCCATGAGCAAGTCTACAAGTACAAAATTTTCATTCCATTGTAATATCGTTACATCAAAGTAAACACTACCTTAATGCATACTAAGGGTACACATTTAAAGATGAGGACGACGAGCTAATGAGAAACAGTCACAAACTTACTTGCGATCACCTTCCACATCTGGAAGATCTTTTGTTATAGCGATAACCAAAGCAAACACCGTCACGAATGTTGTGATGAAAGCCACAGGATTACTGCATGCAAATTAACGTATCTGAGTACGAGGAATTTTGTTTGAAAGTGAATATCCCAGGAATACAGCATATTAAAATTAAAAGATTTGAGTATGAGAATGTCTGTTACACAAAGCCACAACCCCTAGATAGCTGCACACTTCAATAAAGCATCTAGGTGCTGGTTCAATTACAGGCAGACAGACAGGTAGAATTCATCCAGTCACATTCTTGAACATAGATAAGGCCCCAGCAAAAACTTCTTAAACAAAGAACACCAGTCCATCCCAGCTACACATTTAGTGACTCTTGATTGTTTGCCTAAGTGAACTTCACAGAAAGATATCAATAACCCAAAGGAGGGCACTGATAGTCAAAGTCCCGTGATAATTCATCAAACAGAGGGTTAGAAGTCTTGCATGTGCTTATCAGTATTCTATGTCGGATTCTGGAGAGAGATGCAGCATTCACCAACCCAGTATGTGCTACTAAATTTAGGTGGCTATAGAGTTTTCCCGGGACTTCCAAACCTATTGATTTTGTGTGTCGGGTGCTCTACTGGGCCTCTCTTTGGGTCAAAGCTACTAGGGTGTTTAAGGGGGTGTTTCTCACCGATATTCAGCGGCATTGCGGTGATTTTGTAATTAGAGATTCTCTTGTACCCATGGCCGTCCTTAGGCAGGTGCTAAGTGTGCACCTGCACAGGACCTCCAATTGTGGAGGGCCCAAAATTAGTTTACTCTTTGTGTGTTGTAATCCCTGATAATTGAACTCTCATGTTGAGAAATTTACGGGCCAAGAAATTGGTGAAGATCTTCAATTACCAAAAACCATCCACCTACCTCATTTATCCTATTCTCCCTCTTTTCCTTTATCTACCTATTCTTCACCTTCCACTTACATACCTCTCTTTTATTATTTTGCAAATTTCATTACTCATTATTATTTTATTGTTATTTTGCAAAAATCACAGGTCAGTACTCATATTATTTATATTGTTATTTGCAAATTTCATTGAAGGTTCAAAAAATTTTAACATTTTGGCTGGGAGGAATTCATATATAGCCACAGAAAAATCCTATTGAGTCTTGAAATGTTATAAAATCTATATTAATTGTTGAACTTTATTTAGTTACAGGTTATTTTGTTCATCATGCTCAACCGTTGCTGCTACTTTGTCCGATATTTTATTGCATCTATGGACTATGATGTTATATTTGTGCAACAAAATGATTGTGAGATGATTATAGAGTATATTATTATAAAATGGGAGTAATTTGTATATTAATGATTGTGGTTTTTTTTAATATATTTATAAAATTGTTAGGGCCTAATTTTGCTTTTAGCACAGGGCCCCCAAAATATTTGGGACGGCCCTGCTTGTACCTTTATCTCTTGAGGACTCCTTATCCTCCTAGCTTGTAATTATATTCATTTAGGTTTTAGTACAAATTTTCTTATCAAAAAAAAATATATATATATATATTATGAGCTATTTAGAATCCTGCAGCCATTGAATATGTCAGGTAGCTTTTCTAATTTTTTTTTTAAAAAAGGCCCTTCTCAGCTCCATCCTCTTCAGGTTCTATCGAGAAACTCAAAAGTTTGAAATCGCACTACCAGTCGCAATAACGGTAAAAGTCGCAACATCATGTAAGCAGACTAAAATGGGTGACGCATATTAGGTAACGCCGTAACGGTTGTCGAAGCATGAATCTTGGTATCACCTGTATCGGTCACTTATCTGCTATGTACGGCCGTATAGGACACCCCTTTATGTAATGGGACTTTTTGCATAAAGGCAACCTCAAAAACCAATTGTTACCGACTGATAAAATGCATATCCTCCAATATTGCTAATGCTACCAATTCAAGATCTAGGAGTGAAACCTGTCTTCATAGACCTATGTGCATCTTTATGGGCACAAAGCAAAGAGGCACTTTAAGCATTAGCCTCTAGTAACTGCTTAGCTCTTATATAGAAGCTCAAAATTTCCACATGTTAATTGAAACAAATAGAAAAAAGGAGACTCACCTCCACTCAAATGGAAGCCCTAGTGCTGCTCTTGTGGCATAGTATACACCAAAGTTTAGAAGAAATCCACGGACCTGAAAGGTTATTGGGCATTAACTTTATAGCCACATTGCAAACTCGATAAAGCACAGAAGCACAATTTCAGATCTCTGCTATGCTGCAATAAGTTGACGCGGGCATAGTGGTTACAAGAGTACCAAGTAATAACTGGTTTTTTTGAAAATCTAGCAACAAGTTGAGTTATTATGCTTTTCATATATCAATGCTGATATTTTTTAACCTGCCGTATGAGTAGAATATACTTCTCAGTAAAATTGAAGGAAGTAATCACATGATAAGTGATGACAAAGAAATCTATAACATGCGCATCTCTCTTTAGATGATTTCCATATGTCATTCAGTAAAACTTCACAGTATATATTAGATAGAAATACTTAATGCTTTCACTACTATGAGCAAGCAATGATGTTAATGCTCCTCCATGGCAATGTCATGCATAAAGGATCAAAAACTCATTTGCCTAACTGAAGAGAGTTCCTTTCCATTGAGAAAGTGACAAATTTCAGTGCCTGATGAAGACAAAGATAGATGAAGGACATACTGTTGCAATTATGAGAAATGCTACTACAGGGAATCTCTTCATTCTAAACGGAGGAACTGAATAGATGGTTCCAAGAAACAGCCCCAGGCAATACAGGGATGTGATGAATGGGCCAAAATTTGTAGCAACAATGGAAAGTCCAGCAACAGCAAAAATCAACACTAGCAACCATGCAGATCCAACTGAAAGATCACCTGCTGCTATAGGTAAATAAGGTTTGTTCACCCTGCAACCAAAATTAAGAAATTGCACCAATTATCTCCACTTTAACAATGACCATGGGAGACAACTTGAAAGGGATTGGGTTAGTTAAGTTTGGCGGATCCAAAATTCCTGAAAACCACCAACTAGTAACTACTGACTACAGTCACTGGAGACAGAAAATCATGAAAACTTATGTGGTATACTACTTTTCACAATATCCACACCTATATATATTATATATATATATATATATATTATATAAATATATAAACACACACACAGCACATGTATATATATATATAGTCACACAGGGAGAGAGAGAGAGAGAGTACTATTCAAAGTTGACAAGAAGTTGGAACACAAAAAGAACAAGCAAGTTTTTTTTTCTTTCTCTTTCATGTGTATGCGAGTAAGCAATTAATTGGGATGAAGAAAGTGTTCCCTTTCATATGCAAGACCTCCAAAGCCTAAGGTCTGAATCAAAGTTCAGGTTTTACTTGTCTTACTTTAGACCTAGCAAACTAAGTAGAAAGTTAAGACTTGCCTCGTAGCTCACTTGACCTTCTGACATACAAACAAATATTGAATCAAAGGCAACATAAGACATGGTAATCTCCAAGATTGTAACATTTGTTGTCAATGCAAGCTATGGCTGGCCTCTTAGACACCACATGTGCACATTGACATTGGAAAATGAAGTATATAAATCGCATTAGTAATCGCATACTTATCAATACCAATATCGTAGATCTGATTGATGCCCACTATGTAGCCATTCCCGCAAATCAGAGCAAGAAGACCACACACTGCCTTCAACACTAAAGACCACCTTATCAGGTTTGGATTCTCAATCAAGGCTCTCGTCACCAAAGCACTGTCAACAGAAAAAGAAATAGTAGCTAATGGTACCTGATAATAGTGCATAGAAGTGTAATTGAGAACAATATAACAGCTGCATTAGCACCAGTTTCAACTCACGCTGAACCCAAAGCTGTTCCACGAATAGTGTGCGGTCTTAAGAATCTCCAAATTGCATCTCTGAAATGCGAAACATTGTTTGCAACTGGACCAGTGCCAGCTGCTCCAGCTTGTGCACAAGCCTGGACAACGCTTGTGAATCAAGCACAGGCACATATTCAACAAAACAACTACATTGACACGAGTCACAAAATCATTTAAACATATTAACTGCAAATGCAATGACAAATTTCCAGGTCGAGGACAGTGTGTGCACTCCAGGTGTTCATTTGTTCAATGGCTTGGGCTAGAACTTTTCTACAACTTAAATAACTTGAACTGAGTTTCTTGCCGTGAAAGAGAGAAGTGTGTGGTTATATGTTGGACTATTTATTCTCACCCCCTCTCCTGACCACACTGTATCTTGGGCATTAGGCTCTTGACTGGTCCCAAATTTGACATGTTTTAGCTGTCGCAGGTATATATCTCAAAGGAGACAGCTCTAGATGCAAGACTTCCAAGGATATCCAAATAAATTTATGACTGAGATTGGGTGCCTACATTTTTATTTTATATTTTGGAGCGATGGAGGATGAAATGTCCGTTACAAATAACTCTACATACTAACTAAACGAGGGAAAGAGACACCACTAATGTCTTGAAACACTAGGGATCGAACGGGATAAGTTGATGGCCCCCAAATACACAATAACATATCCACTTCCCAATACACCACATAGCAACCAAGAACATACGCCCCAGTTCCAATCTTCCTCGAAACCCATAATCCTACAGCTAGAGCTGGCCATGGGCCGGGCTAGCCCACGGGCGGCACGACCCAACACAGATTTGGCACGAGCACGGCACAAGCCCACAACCCTAGGCATGGCCCACGACGTGGTGGGCTGTGGGCCGTGCCGGGCCACGATTTCAGGAAAATCGTGTGCCTGGGCTCGGACAAGCATGGCACGGCACGCTCCGGCACGGCAATAATATAATATTTTAATATAAAATTAGTAAAGGCACGGCACGATAGACCATGGGCCGCGGCCGTCCATGGTCCCCTTTTGAGAATAGGTGGCACGGCACGCATTCGGTGGGCCGTGGGCCGGGCCTCCAAAAGCTCCGGGCACGCCAGCATGGCCCATGGCCAGCCCTACCTACAGCAATTGAAATAAACCCAGTCCCGCAAATTCCAGCTATAAATTTCTATATGAAATTGTGGCTTGACCAAATTATTCCATATTGAAGAGGCAGCGAAACAGTCCCAAAGGACATGTAAGGTATCCT
Organism: Mesembryanthemum crystallinum; assembly: GCA_030267885.1. NCBI lineage: Eukaryota > Viridiplantae > Streptophyta > Magnoliopsida > Caryophyllales > Aizoaceae > Mesembryanthemum > Mesembryanthemum crystallinum. The sequence continues at coordinate 5,142 of BSSO01003586.1, read as the reverse complement.
CAGCGTGTGTATCAGAATATTTAGAAGAAGGGGAGGGTTCCTACTTTTTGCATGAACATCAGTGACCATAAGGGAAACTAGGTGCACATGATTACCTCCATTAAACAATGGAAAACCATAGTCAAAGTAAAATCCTTGTGCCACTGCCCTCAGCATATGTTGGAATGGGAGAACCGGGGCAGAGAAAGAGAGGAAAGTTAGAATGGGAGAGGGCAGGAAACAAGCGAACAAGAGCGAGAGAGAAGCAACTTCAGTTATCAATTGCATTGGTCACTCCATAATTCGTTTTTATAGGCATAACCAGAAATCATGTGAGGAAGAAATATGAGTGCAAAATATTCTTTACCCTAAAGTAAGTCTTAGTTCTAGACTTCCTACGTCCCTATATCACGACAATGCAGCAACAACAATGGCAGGATCCCACCACCATGGGCAGGGTATAATCAAGTTGAGTTGAGTTGAGTTGAGTTGAGTGTAGGCTTGCTACCTGTTTGGTTTATCTTACTACATCCGAGTTTTGCTCGAGCTTCAATCTAAAAGTGAAAATTCTTTTAAAAACTTGGCTCGATTAACTTCTTTACTAATGACCCTCGTGGAATCTTCATTCACAGAGTCTCCCTCTTGAAAATGAGATATAGGAGCTCACTTGGTTACTTGGGCTTCCAGATTCCATTTGCCTTTATTATTATTATTTTTTGATAAAAAAAAGTAATTGTTTTAAAACACGAAAGGCTTACAGAGTAGAATACAAGAAGTCCTCTTAGAAAATCAATACAATAGAGCCCCCTAGTCTCATTATACTCCAAATCTGACAGCGGAACTCCGAGGAAAGTCTTGTGAGCAAAAACCCACAAAGAAGCCAAAATAGAATGATTTATCCCACACCAGATCAATGGGTACAAACTGGCTTTTGAACACGTGGATGTTCCTCTCTGTCTAGATGCACCAGACCAAAGCGAACATAGCACATTTCTAGAGTGTCCGATCCCTCCTTCATAGAACCAAAGCCCTGGTAACCAACCTTGAATATCACAAGCAAATTCTCCGGACACACCCAAGACTCACCAAAAATCCCAAACAGACGGTGCCAAACATTCCAAGTGTAAAGGCAGTTTGTGAGGCCTCCTCTGTCTCAGATAGTAGGTGTTAACTCTATTAAGAACTCCAGTCCAAAAGAAAGCACGCACCTTTTGGGGAGCTTTGGCACCCCAAATGACTGAACTCAGAGGAAAGGGTGAGTGTTGGGGATTGGAAGTCAAGTGTTGGAAAAACAACTTGCAAGTGAACAACCCTGTAGTTGAAAGTGTGAGATGGTGATGCATCATTTTTCTTCAAAATGTCTTCTTAGTTATCTCAATTTACCTTCACGGTATCCCTCTTTTCCTATTGCAAAAAGAAAGGCAGAGATGACCATTAAGGTGAAAGCTTTTGTTTGGACAATAACAATTAGGAGAGTCAATACCAATGATGCTTCAGTAGAGGAGACCATGGATGCAACTTTCACTGCACATATGTATGGTCCAGTGTGCTGGTAGTATCATGTCCTCAGCCATTGCGAGATGGCTAGTTACCTTTAGACTTTAGAGTAAGTTGTTTGGTGTTTTGCGAAAGAAGTGGGTGTGTCCTCCTTCGGTAAGACTTTTGGAGATCCAACTTGTGGGTTTCAAGAGGGATAAGGTCACGACCTAAACTCGCGGTAACAGTCGTGATTGGGATCACCATCGCGATGTTGTGGAAATGAACAAATACGGGTTTCATGTGCTAGGTCATGATCATCACTGAGTGAATTTTGGTATCAGCTATATATTGGTCGTATCAATCATGTATCAGTCCTATCAGCCACCCTTTGACGTATGTAGATTCCACATATCGGCAACAGTCAATACGTCACATACGGCCGATATTGGAAAGGAACACACTTCTAGCAGTCTTGTGGTGTCTTATTAGAAAGGAATGGGAGAATCTTTTACTACTGCCTCTTTATTGCCTTTGATGGAACAACTATTAGAGGTTATTCAGTCTATGCAGTCTTCAGGAATGTAAGTATTTTATGTTAGTGGAAAACTTTTCCTCCTTGGTTGTACTTTTCCTAGTGTTTGTTTTCTTATGTTGTAAAACAAAACAAAACAGACACGATATTTACAATTGACTTGGGCTATTGAGAGTTCAGTGAGTTGAGCTCAATTATGGAATGTGATTTGATCAATAAATCATTTACAACTTAGTTAACCAACTCTACCACTTACCTTCGTCTCAATTAACTGGTTCATGTTTAATTTATTCTCAATATCGTTGTAGTAACTTCATCAACCGCAAGTCCACAACCGTTATACAGTGAATTAACCTTCAATGTAACTATCCCAAATCAAGAAAACAGCTCCCAGGCTAAGAAGTCAAGGAATTCTGAGTTTCCCAGGTCTCTAATGAACTATGACTACTCTAATTTGAGACATTTAGATTCAGTCACTCAGAAACACAAAAGACAGAAATTCAAACAACATCAAAAGTCTCCAAATACTACAATCACTCAACTTTTAACAATGACAGAATCTCAATTTCCAATTCAATAAAACCCAAAAGCAGAACATAGCTTTTAACACAATGAACGACTTCCAAAGCAAAATTAAGCAGAAATGGGGCATACCCGGATGGAGATAGCCTTAGAAAACCCACTTAAGATGGGTGCTTTGCAACTTCTGTTATGAAGCAGCCGCAATGAAGGCAAATTTCTGGAAGAAAGAGGGGAAATTTTGCAGGAATTTTCAGCAGAAACAGAGCTGTGGAGAGAGAAAACTCGAGAGTGGGGATTTGGGGAAGAAGGGATTTGATGAATGGAGGTGGATGAGCAGTGTAAGACCTCCATTGCAGAGAGTGAGGTTGGGTAGTGAGGTAACAAGAACAAAGAAGATATAGCAGTGATGTGTGGAGTTTTCCTACAATTGAAAGATTGAATTTTGCCCAAATTAGCGGTTGCGATTGCAACCCATCATGTCATCCTCATACTATGCCTTTCTTTGTTTGTTTTAGTGAAGTAGGGCTAGGGTAATAATTTCCAATTATGGTTTGGTGTTGAAATTACTTCCCATCAAGATTGTGTCAAATTGTTAGAAATCCATCCACTAAAGGCGAGGTTAAAGATTTCATTCGTGTTAAATGAATTATTGTTCTGATAAAGGTAGAGGTGTGCAGCTTTTATTATTGAGTTAACATGTCAATTTTATAGGCCTTTATTACTGAATTGACATATCAATGAAAAGGGAGATAAAGATAAGACTCCATATAAACTAAGTATAGTACATGAACTATATACAGTATTTTTATCTCTATATAAGGTCTATATGCAAACTCAAGCAGAATCAATTCTTTAAGTTTGGAAGATAAGATGTTTGAAAATTTTGTACAAAATGTTATGGATGAACCTACAAGATTCCATGAGAGTCTTAAACAATATGAGGCATTCTTATGCTCCCTAATCTCACAACAACAACATCAGTTGAGTCTCCCATATGTCAAAGAAGGTCCGTCCACCGAGATCATAAAGGTGCAAAGAACTGTTTTTCAATGATTACTTTGCCGAAAATCCAGTTTCATTATGTAGATCTATTTCGACACAGTTTTCGTAAGATGTTTTTTTTTTTTTTTTTTGGCATCATATAGACCGTATGTGTTTATGATTCAAATTTTTAGCAGAAGTGTGGTGCATGGGGTTGATGAAATATGACTATCTTCCTTTGATACAAAATAATAATACATTAATGGCTAGTGAAATAAGATGACAAAAGGTAGAAAAGTCATCAAACTGTGCAAAATGATGCACTACTAGGACGGTAAGTATGTAGCTACATAGTAGCTCTACATAGTAGCCTTATATGGTTGAATGAAAAAGTCTAAGGTAGGCAACTACCATATTGACAAGCAATGCCTAGCATTAAATGCATGTAGTATGTAAGGAAGTACTCCACTATAAAATGATGGAGCATTCCACGGCAAAATCATCTGAAAGTAGTAGCAAGCTAATTAGATACATATGCTTGTATACATTCTCCTATAATAGTGGCTTTCAGTAATGTTATATCCTTCTTATATAGTTTTAACTTTCTTTTCTTCTGCTCAAATAATTTCTAGTACCATGTACTAGTTTCTTAATTTAGTACAATTCACCCCGTACTATGTACTAAATATCCAACATCGAGGTCAAAAAATTAGAAGCTCCAACTCGTTTTTTTTCTTTTTTTTTTTGGATGAAGAATGAGGGCAAGCCCTGCTACATAGCAATATGGGATATACAAAAAGAACAGACACCTAGAGCGTGAGCGTCCTAAAGCAATAAAGACTATAGCTCCTGCGGCATATGTGATATCTCATGTTCCCTGAACGGGAATTAGGACAAAGCAAGATTTGAGAGCTTATCTTCACAGTGGTTCGCTTCTCCATATACATGCATGTTATAAATGAAAGCTAGTTTCAGATGACATGATGTTCTTGCAATCTTAAAATTGATCGCTCCATACTCATCATTATTTGCCATGTTGTTTTTGTCGCGTAGTACTAGCTGAGTGACGACTCTAAAATCAGACTCAATTAACAGTTCGTGGTAGTTCATCCTCTTTACCATCCGTAGACCAGCCCATATTTATGCACGAGTCACAGTAGCTCGACCAAAATTTACAACAAAACCCCATTTCATTTATTACTTCTAACCCCATTTCAACTTTAATTTTTAGAAGTTAAAACTCAAAAATGGATGAGAATATGAAGAAAAAAGGGTGATGGGGAAGGAATGTAACTAAGGAGAAAAAGTAGAATTTGGTTAGAGTTTTATTCCAGAGAAGTCAGAGTCCATATTATTCATCTGCGCGCTAGGAGTGAAACCACTATAATCTTCTTTTACAACCACTAATCAAGAGAACACTAGAACTCTAACTACAACCAATTGCTTGATCAGTCTAACAACATAATCCATAGTGAGGTCATGGCCTCTAAACACTCTGTGGTTTCTCTCTTGCTAGATAGCACATTGGTGGCTCGCTATAAGGCTACATTGTTGGAATATGTTTGTATATACTTATATCTATCTCTTAGTCTGTTAGAGCTAGTAGTTAGTTACACACTGTTACATTTTATTGCTTAGTTTGTTAGCCA
>BSSO01003585.1:0-16193 GCA_030267885.1 Mesembryanthemum crystallinum | reverse complement strand
AGAGTAACCTATTTGTGCCTATTATGCCAAGTAAAGAACCAATCAAATAGCAAGTGCATGAACTGTTCCTAGCAGCACAGATTTGCAAAAGAAGTGCTAAAACTAGGTGACTATGGTGATATGAGCTTTCTCAAAGATGGACTATGTTTTTCACGTAATAGCTCTTAGAAAAACTGATCTAATGCCCATCCATATTAATAGATGAGTATAGGATCTTTTTTTCCCCTCAAAAGATAAGCCCAAAAGTGTCTACATTCATCATATCAAGTATGGTAAATGTAGGACTCTTTAGAGATATTATTTGCCAAATATTCCATGATATTAGGAGAGATTAACGGAGATAAAATCAGTTTATTTTCAGTCAAAAATCCTTGTAAAATCAGAGCTAAAAAGACAATATTTGGTATCTAAAAGATACACAAAATTTCATCTTCTTGCTACACAAGTAAGAGGGGTTTAAGGAAATTAAAACTCCTTAAGAGTATAATTTATTTCCTAAACCTATAAACTGATTTTATTCTCTCTAAAAATCTCAGCAAATAATATAATATCTCCTTAAGATTATCACAAGAATAATCAAGATATCTCTTTGAGAATAGCACGTTGCTGGCAGTAGGCGTAACAGATCCCCCTACCTGTAGGTACTGTTCCCCCTACTTGCAGCGAATAGCTCACATATCTCCATAGTCATTAATTGTTCCTTTATGATTGATTGATACTTCACTAGGCAATGATAGGACACTTACAAGAAGTCTAAAGACTACAACATTAAACCCAACTTCAAAGACTTCTTGCTCCATCATCATCTTCAAGAACGCTCTTCGGATCAACCATCAAACTCTTGGTTGTTCCTACACATAACACAAACACTTGCAAACCCATTAGCACTTATTATTAAGCTCACTTGTTTGTTAATCATCAAAACCATAAAACCCAACAATCGGAGTTCAAGTCGATGTTGGTGTCATCAACATCTTCAGCCTCTTGTATAAATAAATTTGTTGAATTATTTCCAACACCAAATTCAGTTCTTCGAGAACGAGTAGATTGTTGGGTAGATATAAACTCTTGAAAATTAGGTGAAAAAAATATACTATCTTGTCATGATGGGATACTTTGGTTAAGATAAAACACCGGATTATTTTGGATAGCAAAATAATTCGAGGAAGGGAAAAGATTTGGATTTTGTTGGGATGGAAACAAATTACGAGTATTGTTAATACTTGGAATTTGCCTTGGTGAAAAATTTTCGGGAGATTGTTGAGAATAACCAAATATTTGAGCTAAATGTTGAGGACTTAACATATTCAAATCTNTGTTGGGAATTTGAATTTTGTGCTGAAAATAAATTATTCCATAATTTATTTCATTGATCCATAATTACGGAAATATTTTATGGAATAAAAATAAAACTAATAACAGGAAAATTGAAAATAATTGGAGAGCATATGAAAGAAATATATGAATAAAAGAGCATTTTGAGAAAGGGTGAGAAACTTGTCAAATAAGGTGTCTCATTATAAAGGAAGAAAAATATGGTTGTTGGTGATTTTTATATTTTTTTGATTTTTTTTTATTTTCAATTTCAGACCTTGCCACGTGTCGCCCATCTACAGGCGCCTCAGGTCAGCCAAATCTGACGCATGTCAGGGCTGGTTTTAATATTTTTTTTGTCCCTTCTACCCCTAAAACGCTGTGTTTTGGGGAAGGGCTATTACACCGNAAAATTAAACCCATTCACCACTTGTCTTTCATCGGTTTGCTTCATTTTATGTCACTGACTTGTGTCATTTGCTCCACTTTGCCAATGTATGGCATGATGCCATGGACACTCACAATGGCTGCCATGCCATGCCATCCTTTCTCTCTCTTCATGCCATATCTAATATGGCACCATTGCTATTGCTCTCAAAAGTACCCAATTGGACCCCACCAATCAACTTACATTATTTTAATACTTTACCAACTCATCTTGTGTTTACATTTTTGCTTTCAATATAATTTCGGAATATGATATTCTCCCTCCGTCCATCTCAAATATTGTCAAACCAAATTTGCACGGAAATTAAGAAAGAAAAAGAAGGTTTTTTTTTTCCAAATTTGCCCCTTAGAGTTAAATATTTAAATATAGAAGTGGAGTGTTTGTGTATTGTGGGTAGAGAGAGATAGAGAGAGAATAGAAAGAGAAAGGGTGAGGGAAAATAAAACCATTTTTAATTGGTAATTGGGTTTATTGTTTAATTGTTAATATTATTTGGTTTATAGTGAAGGGGTATTATTGGGAAGTGTGTGGGATAAATTTGGTTTGACAACATTTGAGATGGACGGAGGGAGTAATCCGATTAAAAAAAAAAATTGGATAATATTTCGGGAATAAATTGATTTTCGAAATTTTAAAAAATCGAAACTAATATGGCAGAGTAAATATTTGTAATTAAAATTTTCGCAGATTGACCAAATGGGTATTTTTGGTGACCGCTTCGCGACAATATGGTATTTTTTCAATCTCCGGCGACAATATGGTATTTTTTCAATCTCCGGCGACGTTAGGGTATTTTTTGTGGCCATTTTTGGCACATAGGCCCAAAAATGGGGATCTTCGGCGAGATTCCATTTTCATGTATTTTTTTACCATTTTTTTTTTAAAGTAGTGGGGAAGAATAGTAGGAAGAAAAAAAATGGTACAAAATTATTAAAAATACTTTAAGTTTGAATCTCGCCGGAGATTCTCAATAAAACCCCATTTTTGGGCCTATGTGTCAAAAGTGGCCACAAAAAAATACCCTAACGTCGCCGGAGATTGAAAAAATACCATATTGTCGCAAAGTGGCCACAAAAAATACCAATTTGGTCAATTGGGGTTAGAATTTTGGATAATAATTAAGATGCGATTTATTTAATAAAAATATTTTATTAATATAAAAATAAGATTGCATTATAGATTTGAAAGATAATAATAAAACGACAAACAAAAAAGTTAAAATATAAATAAGTGATAATACAAAAAGATTTATTAGTCGTGTTGGGCATCATGTCAAAACTTTTGCCAAATATACTCTACCAAGTAGGCTTTCAGCTGGTGATGAGCCTCCCTATCACGAATCTCGGATGTCATTTGCAACATTATCTGAGTGACGTTATCAGCTGGTCCATGATAAACATCATAGGTGGGGGGTTTGGATGATCAAATCACAAAGGATAATCACCCGCATAAGTATCCTTTTCATCATCGACAATCATGTTGTGCATCGTAATACACGCAAGCATTATATTTTTAAGTGTATATCCATGTCATTCACGAGTTGGGCCAAAAATTATGTTACAACGAGCTTGTAACATGCCAAAAGCTCACTCAATATCCTTTCTGCAAGATTCTTGATATTGGGCGAACAATGATCTCTTTTATCCTTGAGGTGTTGAGATTGTTTGACGAATGCAACCCACTCATGATAAATTCCATCCGCTAAATTGTATCCCATATGATAGTTTGTACCATTTACAGTATAGTGAACCTCGAGAGCTCGACCTTGCAATTTTTGTACAAACAATGGGAACTGCTTAAGCACATTGATGTCGTTGTTACAGTCAGGAACGCCGAAAAATGTATGCCATATCCAGAGATCTGTTGAAGCAACTGCTTCAAGCATAATTGTAGGCTTCCCATGATCACCTCTTTGAAACTAGCCTTGCCAAGCTGTAGTACAATTTTTCCATTCATGATGCATGTAAACTGTTTATCTAAGCATACCTGTTTAACCACGCACCTCGCCTATTTGGAGTAACCATGCAATGTCGTTTTCGTTTGGCCTTCTTAGATATTCTTCTCCAAACACCAAACAAACATCCTCGATAAACTTTTTCAAGTATAATGGCTGTGCTGCCGGCTACTCGGGTGTATTCATCAACCATATCACCAGGTGCCCCATATGCCAACATACGAAGAGCGGCAGTGCATTTTTGTAGAGAATAATGGCTATTTCTGCCGCAGGCATCCACTTTATCGCGAAAATATGATCCATCATAATCCTCAGTATCCATTGTTAACTCTTCTACTATACGAAGGAATACTGCCTTGCCATGCGATACCTTAGTCGGAAAAGTCTATCCGTGTACACCGGGGAATCAACAAAGTAATGCACGACTAGATTTAGGTGTCCGGCTTCATGATTTCTTTTGATTACTTTTTTTTTTTCCTGCGGACCCCTTTTGCTTCCTTGTTTTTCCTCTATATTTCATCAGCTGCTGCCGTCAAGCAGTCGATAGTATCATCTTGTGCAATGGTTAATGTTGTGTGATGACATTGATACCACGCATTAATCACATCAAAATCACCCTCGGTGGAGATATCACTGTAATCCGTGTTTTGAGTGTTTGAGTAATTATTGTAATGTGTGTTTAGAGAGGAGTTATTGATGGAATGGGTGCTTTGAGAGTCGGAGTTATCGTTGTAATGGTTGTTTTCATTGTCGGAGTAATGGGGAGTGAAGTTGTTTTCAAAACCAGAGTTTCGGTTGTAATAATTGTTTTCACAGGCGGAATAATTGTGGTTTTAAAATGTGTTTCGAGAGTTGGAGTATGAAAACGAGTTGGAATGATCAGACATGATTGGAGAGGATGGAAAAAGTATTCAATGAATACTTGAGATGCAAAATCATCAACGTATACTTTATATGGATAAAAACAAATAGACAGGGGAAATCTGGTAGACCAATTGTTATAGATCATGAAGATTCCTAGATAAGATATAGATTTCATTCAGATTAAGATGAGAAAAACAAATTTCGTAGGCCCCAATACAGATTCCAACCAAATAAGGTACAGATATTATTCAGATTATGATGAGAGAAAATAATTTTCACGGTTCAAGAACACTAGTGGCCTTTATTTGTTTTTTAGCTTCATTTGGCCTTTATTATAACTCATATCGCCATGTTATCCATAACTTGTATTGGTTTTGGCCTTTATATATTACTAGTTGTTGGACAGAGTGCTACATACGCAGCCCCCCAAGTGGGTGATCTTAACATATTGCATAGGTTTATTTAATCTTCAAGTTATTTTTCTAATATATATACAACTAGTTATTAATGTATACAACCTGCAATTAAAGTCTAAGCCCAATTGCAAACTTTAAGATGACAATTAACAATCCTTTGCTTTTTGACATATGATCCAATGTAGGGATGTCAATGGATCAGATTCGGATCGGGTGGACCATAATATGCTCCATCAGCGAATCCGCGAATCCGAATCTGATCCATACGCGACCCGCGAATCCGAATCCGATCCATCCGTCATCCGTGGATAAAGGGATGGATCGGGTGGTTAGCGGTTTAATGACATATATTTTTTTAAACTTGAAATTATTTTATAATAGTACTTGACTTAATAAATTTGTTCCAAACATCATGCATTTTACTAGGGTTAACTAAAATTCCATACAATCAAAACACGAAATAAATATTCTAATACAGGTACTATTATTACAATTCATTAATATTCTAAAGATCATTCAAAAAAACTTAAGAATTGTCTCATTAATATACGAAAAACTAATATTTTTTTATGTTTTTATTAAACGGATTGTGGATGGATAAACAGATCGGGTAATCGGGTGGAAATATTTCACGCGAATCCGACCTGATCCGAATCCAATCAATCTGCCATCTGCATAACAATCCATTTAATCGGATTTTTATCCATATATTCAGATAGTGTGGATCGAATATACGCGGATCAATAATCCATTTACATTCCTAATCAAATGTTATATTTTTACTAAGATATAGAGCTAAAATTTAGGAAAATTAAACGCCTTCTCTATTAACCCTTACCCCCTACAACAAAGTGGAAACCTACCACTTCGATGTGTCAATAGTAAATCTCCCAAATGATTTAATTTTGTGCAAAGAATACAACTCTTAGTTGTAGTAAATCTCCAAAACCTTATAGTATGGTATTATCGCTAGTGACTGAAATTGGAAAGTGATGGGAAGGTGAACAAATACCTCTATTTCTCATTAATTATACCCTTTTTTTCTCTTCACGGTGAAAATTTAAAATTTGGTAGGCAACTAAATAACCAAAAAATAAAAAGGCTTATAGTTAGATACCTCTAATGGGGTAGCCACCTCCTACTCCCTCTTGATTATCAAAGAACTCGTAACACAATATTTATCATGGAAAGAACTTTGAAATTCCAAAAATGCTATATTTATTTTGCAAGGAAATAGTGTAGCAGATATAGGGAAAAATTACATGATACACTTACTACCTACGTGCAAATTACCCTCCAATTTCTCTACCAAGCTACAAATATGCAAATAAATAAATAAATAAATAAAATATGTACAAATTATATCCATAAGAACAATACATATTCCCACCCTAATCCCTTTTTGGCTAATTGATCTGCTTCAACATTTTTCTCCAATTTGTAACCTTGAAGCTGTGCTAACCTACAAAAATGGAAAGACATAAGAATTGCACAGATCATATTTTTTTTTTTTTTTTTTAAACAACCAGCCACATTTTGAGAATCACTCTCAATGATAGTTTATAATGAGGCTAACTAGAGTTCATTTTCAACAGCTTGAATACATGTTTAAAGGTATGTAATTCAACTGTAATGGAATCCATAATGCCTAGACAACAAAATCCCATGGCCGTCTCTAGTACACCACACAAAACATTTCTACATAAGCAAATTGAAACTCACCATTGACAGATCTCATGAGAAATACTAAATAGTCTAAACAACTGAACAATTCATAAGAGATTTTCTATCCCCTTTAGAGTAGTTGTGCAAAAAAACACACATAATCTGAATCAATTACAGTAACCTCTCTTGCCCTAACATTACTCTTTGTGGCTACCCTATCTTCAACAATCTGCTACCCGATATTTGAACTTCTGTGGGGATGTGAAACATCAAAAGATTTTTGCAAAAACTCATTCATTTGTCCCTTCTTAAATCTAAAGAAACTAAATACATCTCTTTGATAGAAACTTTTAATTCTTATCAAACCTCTAGAAAACATCTTTATATTTGTAAAAGACCTATGAACATATTATAATGTCTAATGAATTTGTTTTTAAAAGAATAATGAAACTAACTCGAACCATGCCAACTAACCCAAGATCCNAAAAAAAACAACCTTAGAAGAAAAGGAAATAGACTCTTGAACTGGTATATGTTAGAGATCAATAAAACCTTTTTCCAAGATGAGGGTGGCGAGTGTGAGCGATTCATTATTGAATAATTTTGCAAGATGTAAAAATAGCAAGCTCTAGTGAACACCAACCTAGAAATCCTTTCTCATCACCAGCTAAAGCTATGTAGATAAAAGAAGAACAAGAGCAGAAGTAGATTATAAATTTACTAACGTATCATAGGGGAAACATAGGCATGAGGGATGAAATCATCTCATAGTAGTCATAGGAGCAAGCTAAAGAACAAAATGTATGGCGAAAAATAAATTGTAAAGCATGAAATGATCCCCCTTCCCCCAACTCGCCAAACAAAACCACCCCCCGTACACAAGAAGACGTGTTACTCAGGCATATTACCACCAAACATACCACGTAGCAAAGATGATTCCTCCCTATTGGTTTACACCCTATATATTGTGAATCTAAATCTTAAGTGTACTATAGTGGTCAGCAAATTAATCCCATATCAAACCCAAATTGATAATGCTCTGTTCTCATAATAAGGGTAACATTGTATACTTTTGGATTTCAATATGATCAATAATCAAATACTGAGCCATGCCCCATTGTTGATATTAGTATTCAAGAGTCTAAGCCCATATGAACAATTTATGTAAATTAAATTCGATGAAAGGGGAAAATTGTATTTGTTGGATATTAATATCATACACACCCAAACCTAAGCATGAAAGCTACATTTAATTAAGCAAATATAAAAAGAATTCATAGGTTAAAGCATTTCACAACTAAGGAGAGAAACATACCTATTAAATAGAGAACAATAGCTGATTACCCACTGCAAAGTTCCATGTACTGGTAATCCTATAGCCTCTAAAACCATCCAATCATTGTGCCATATAGCTTGTAAGTAGTATAGGAGCAACAAGATATAGTTACATACTTCACACAATCAGAATAATATGATGATATTGTCTAAATAGTAATGACCAACTGTGGGAAATGTCGTCCAAAATCAAACTCCAATATTACACAAACCAACAAAAAAAAAACATATAATTAAGGTTCAAGATTTAGAGCACTATAATATTAGTCATGTGACATAAATGATAGGTTAAAATTGGCCTTTTATGAGTTGAGAAGTCAGATTGAGAATATTCACCTATAGTTCTCAATAAGCTTTCAAATAGAGTACTATAGCTTGGACTTTGCTACTCATAAACGTTGAGATTTTATATGAAGAAATTATGGAGTTAAAAGTGGGCTAATGGGCAGTTTATAACCATGGTGATCAAAATTACTTGCATTAGTTTATAGAGATAAAAAAAAAAGAAAAAAAGAAAAATACACCTTCTCAGCTTCCTGTTACAGTTTCTAGAAGCTACTTATATGCCTTTTCTCCTATATTTTAAAAACCCAATATCCACAGAAATGCTAGCTACTAAAATGAGTAATCAATAGAATCATGCATTAATAAAGATTAACTCAACTCAACTCCGACCTATAACTTGTTGCACAACTTTTTACAAGATCATCTCTAAGGTTTTGACAAACAGAATTAAGGAGGTAGTCAATGAACTTGTGGGAATGGCTCAATCAGCTTTCATCAAGGATAGGAGTATACTTGATAATGTTATCCTTGGGCATGAACTTGTCAATGGTTATACAAGAAAGCAGATCTCTCCAAGATGCATGATGAAAGAAGATCTTCAAAAGGCATATGACTCACTTGAGTGGCCATTCCTACAACAGGTACTCATTTAGTTTGGTTTCCCTTATAATTTGTGCAATGGATCATGGAATGCCTCACAACTGGGTCTTATGTAATTCTTGTGAATGGAGGTCTAACACCAGCTTTTCAAGCAAAGAAAGGTCTTCGCCAAGGTGATCCAATGTCACCTTGTTTGTACTTGCTATGGAGTATCTAAATAGAAGTATGAAGAGGTTGCAATACAACCCTGATTTTAACTTTCATCCAAAGTGCTCTAAACTTGTTATTACTCATGTGAGTTTTGCTGATGATCTACTGTTATTTAGTAGAGGTGACCTTGGCTCTGTTCAGATTCTTTTTATATGTATTCCAGCATTTCTGTTCTGTCTCTGGTTTACAAGCCAATGCACATAAAAGTGCAGTGTATTTTGGGGGAGTTTCAGAGCAGACAAAGCAGCACATTCTGGATCATATTCAACTCCCTGAAGCTACTTTGCCTTTCAGGTATGTGGGGGTTCCACTCTCAACAAAAAAGTTGAGGATAATAGAATACAAGCCATTGATGGAGAAGATCCTGCAAAGAATTAATAGCTGGACAGCCAGATTATTGTCCTATGGATGCAGATTGCAGCTAATAAAAAGCATTCTATTCAGCCTACAGACTTACTGGAGTCAGATCTTTCTGTTGCCAAAAACGATAGTGCAAGCAATAGAAACTCTATGTAGAACTTATTTGTGGACTGGAAATGCTCAACCCTCCAAAAGAGCATTAGTAGCATGGGACAAAGTTTGTACCCCAATGTCACCTGGTGGGTTGAACATTTTGAACTTGATTAGTTGGAATAGAGCTGCTATATCTAAGCTGTTTTGGGCTTTGAGTTCGAAAAAAGATAGCTTATGGATCAAGTGTATCCATTGCTATTACATCAAGAACAGTGATGTGTGGAGTATGGAAGTGCCAAGGCAAGCAACTTGGCTTGTTAGGAAGATAATTGAAGCGAGGAAGTTTTTACAAGGGCTGCAACACACTCATCATCATACTATCAAGAAAATCTACCTTAGTATACTTCCAACACACCCTAGACCACCTTGGAAACATGTTCACCTATCCCCTGCAGTCTATCCTAGACACAAGATACATCTATGGCTTGCTTTGCAGTACAGACTGCTCACAGTTCGCAAAAAAGTCCATAAATTTTTTATTTACCTAAGAGTCAGAGAGCATTAATATGGAATAGCCGAAACGCCAGACGTTCCGCACTAGTCAGGGAATTGATCTACTGTTTCAATGCTGATTCAAAATTTTGAGGAGTCGTGTTGTAAAATTGCAATTCCCAGGGTATGAATTTTGCGGCTTTGAAATCTTTGAGTTATGATTTTTGGGTGATGAATTTTGATGGGTGCTTTTTCATTATGTTTGAGAGGGTTGCACTGTGTTCAAAACTTTAACAGAAACTAGTGTTTGGCTGGTGGCACAGGAATGCTTTCATGCTTATTTATAGCAACGGCAAGCGAAGCCCAATAGTGTCGCCCACATCAACTGCATAGTGATCACCCAAGGGTCCAGAGCAACTGTAAATCTGTTGCTGGACAGCTGGACAACTATTGCTGGAAAGGGGCAGCGCTAGTCAAGCAAAGTTGTGCAGCGTCTTCTAGTACAGCCCACGCCCGCTGCACAGCGTCCGGACTTGACATGCCATGAGCTTGTTCAACGCATAGGATTAGGATGGGTTAGGCTTCAATCTTCGTTCATATTTGATGCCAATTTAAGTTTGAGCTAGTGTAATATTGATTTGGGTTATTTACCTTTGTAACGTTGGCCACCTATTGTGTATTTCCCCTTAGACTTTGTAAATACATTTGTGATTAATAAATTGGTTATTCCCCCTTGTTATTTTGTTGTGTCTTTTTGGTTATTTTGTTATTTTATTTTATTTTTTCTTTTAGGGAGAAGTGCATAGTCATATATAATAAGATTGGCATAATAATTAGCAACTGGATCATATTCATGTCATAACCATATAAATAGAATTCATACATGGGCATAGCTCATTAGTATAAATCATGTATATCAATATGCAGCATCGTAACCCCATCCTTTGGTTGCTTAGCCCGATTGAGAACCTTGCCCCTATCCTCCGCCGCCTTGGCCCGATCCGGAACCTTGCTCCCATCCTCCGCCACCTTGGCTTGATACAGAACCTTGCTCCCATCCTCCACCACCTTGGCCCGAGCCCGAGCCATACTCCCAACCTACACCTCCAGGGGCACCAAAAAGATAGTCTCCAACACCCGCGGCACTTGACGACCCACCATAGACGCACGTGCTCGTGCCAGCTCCATATGCCTCGTGAGTCTACGAAGGCGCTCCACCATAAGAATGCCGCGGAACCTCAAAATCGTGAGTCTGCCCATACACCCCTTGATCAAAAGAATCTCGAGGCATGCCAAACATGGGATCACCTCTAGATAAGGCATGGTTTGCCCATACATCCCTTGATCGAAAGAATGTCGAAGCATGCCGTAAATGGGGTCAGTTGAAGGAAACAAGTTCAGAAATCTCAAGGTTGAAAGAGAACCATTAGATGCAAATTGAGACCAGCCACTTAGACCCAAGGAAGACATCTGTTGGTTACTGGAAGATGTACTCCCATGAGCACCTCGCTGAGAGACATGACTGGAAGCCATGCCACCACCAAATGTGCCATGGGTAGCACCTATCAAACCCGTTGACATGCGAGGCTGAACAGGCGGTGCTCTGGGACGCTACTCAAAAGGACCCCTTGAAGCTCCCCCGTAACCTATAAAGGATGGAACGGTGGGCAGCTTGGGTGGCTCCCGCCAATCTGCATCTGCAAGCCAACTCATAGGTAGTAAAGACAAAATCCATATAAACTGAATGACCAAAGATAAAGTACTCACCTGAGGTGTTCGAATGGGTGCACAAAAGAAATGTGTTATTTCTTGCTTCAACATTTTGAAAGCTTTCTTTCATGTCGATCCACAACGCAGAGAATCCTTTGCGTGCTGCCGATCAAACTGCAACAAAATAAATATGAGAATCAAGTTTGGTTGCATATAAAGCTATGCACTCCACATAGTTTTTGTGCATATACCCCGGTACATCGATCATCCCAACCTTCGATCTCATCATCTCCAACCAGGACTTCTACAATGGTCTCTCTCATCTCACCAGCGCCTTCTAGGCCGATGGAATAAGAAGGACTCCAAACATAAGGGGGATCAGCCTACAAAAAATGAGAAGTAGCGATAGTCGTGGAGTGCATGTAATACCAATGCTCATGACTACCTGTGCAGGTTCCATCAGCTTTGAAAATGGCATAGTTTATATTCCTATCAATGATGTTTTTCCCTGCCTCAGGCTCTTTAAAGTGCACCAAATGAGATTGTGAAAAGTCTAGATGGAGAGCATAGATTTAGGAGAGTCAACCGGGACCATGATGTCCCTACCACTCAAAATGTTTTGCCAAGTCACCCGTTCCCCGTGGAACCAAACCCATCCGATGGGACCCTCTAATATGACACGATTAGAGGTCAATCTCTTGGCTTGCTACAGACGGGACGTAGATTCGGCATTCCCTCTAGTTTACACCAAGGGTGCGAGCGTACCTACAAGGAACAAAATCATGAGGTGAGAAAATATTCAAGTGGTAAAAGAAGGTGCAAGCAGGAAACAAATAATATACCTTATTGCGACTTGAAGTGTTAAGGGATTTCGCGAATACGCCAATGAATCCATGTTCCACTTCATAATGCGAGCATCAGAAGGCCACTTCGGCATCATAGGAATGGACTTGATGGGGCTGGACTGAGATTTTTCATCCTCTAGATAGGGGGCTAAAGAATAAAAATATTCATAGAACCAGACCTGCAAGAGAAGGCGTTACGCAATGAAAGATAAATGAAAAATACCTCAGTGACCCTCCAAAAGGCAGTCATTGTTATATGCTCACTAGAGGATCTCGAGAGGTTTCTAAGGTAGAGGATCAGAATGGAGTAAGCTGCTGAACCTCAATCATACCTATAGGCGCCCCGCAAGTCGTCTAACATAGATGCATAGTGAAAATGGGTCCTTAATCCAAGATCCGCAAATAAGGTAGCACCCAAAAGAAAAAATAAGAAGAGGCGAGCTAATTGGATCCGGGTGGTTCCAGGAGGAGGATCTTTGATGTTATCAAGAAGGATAGCTAGCTGAATATCGGGACTTGTTATCATACGAGAAAAAGGCCCAAACGTCATCTTCAATTTGTGCTTGTTCCGATAGAAATTCGCCACAAACACTAGTGGCTGCCTGCCGAAGGGGATATCACATATCACGCAAAAATCCAATGGATTTATAGCCATTTCACCCCAAGACATATGGAAGGTGTTTGTAGTATCCCAAAAACGATCTGCAAGCGCTCTGATAATCGAACGGTTTGATTGGCTAGAGCCTCGGATAACAGTCACAAGGCTAGAAAATACGGTATCATCTATGAATGCCTTAACACCTCGCATCCAAGGCGTCATATATGCAGATCGGATCTTTTGACATTTCCATAACATTTGAGCAGCTTGCTCGCATACTAGTTGCATGCATCCATTTTTTTTTTAAGGAAAATTAGGAACATGCATTCAATTTAATTTTCGCATTCTTAAAATTTAGGATATATACATTTGCACTCCGTAACATGACGTATTTTTGCATTAATATGGCATAATATTTTAGGAGTCAAACATGCACATTTTATTTGCAATTAGCTCAATTTAATTTTGTAGAAATTATCACACTTAGATTTGTTTGATTTTTATTTTTCCCAGAATTAACATGCATAAATAAAAGTAGTCTAACATACATTCATATTCTTAATTTTCATTCTAGGCTTGCAATTGCACCATAATAGATTACGCTTTAGTCTACCATACATCCATGATCCCATTCTAGACATAAAAATTACATTCGCATCATGATCACATAAATTAATTAGTAAGTTGCATTTCAAGCATAAATAAATTGCATCTCATTCTAGTTGTAAGGATAAAAATTGCATAATAAACTGCGAGTGACATACTTTGTCAAGCCGGCGTAATAAATGGGCCTCCAATTCGACCCCAAGGTCGTGACCATCCTATTCCCGCCGTGGGACGAATTGCTTGCACGCATAACGGTCGGACGCCCTTCTTGCTTGCTTATCCCGACCCATCACCCCAACACTGCTCTGAACTTCCTCCACGATATTGGGTTCTTGTTCCCCTTCACTTGAAAACATGGTAATTTAAGAATTTTGAAAATTGAAAGGTGAAGCTATAGAATTTGAGAAAGAAATACAAAGAGTTGGTGAAATTTGGGCGGAAATGAGAGTTAAAACTGAAAGTTTAAATGAAAAATGAAGAGAAATGCAAGTTGAAAAAATGAAGAATGAAGAGAAATGGATGAGGAGGATGATGAAATGAGTGAAGAAGATGAAGGAGTTAAGTAGCCACGGGCAGCAACTTTTGCAACAATTTTTTTTTTTTTTCAAATTTCGAAATTCCCTGAAACGCTGTGTAGTGAGTCCCAGACACCCGATAGAGGCTGTACAGTGGGTCCCTTTTGTCCTTAGTGGAAGATTTTGCCGTACCTTGAAAATCTACACTAAGTAATTCTGATGCTCTCGTTTTTTTAGGCAATGTACTATCAACACATTCACTTTCTTTTATTTTTGCAAGCTAAAGCTTCCATAGATAAAATTTCTGTCTGAAATTTCCGAACACTTGTTAAAACTGTCTCCCAAAAATTGTACTTTTTATTTTGGCTAACTTGTGACGCAGGTTTTATCCATGCCGCGGATAATTTATTTTGATTAACCTGTGATGCAGGTTTTATCCGAGAAACGTGACAATTTTTATTCCAACTAACCTGTGATGCAGGTTTTATCCACGAGGCGGATAATTTATTTTGATAGGCGGATAATTTATTTCGTCTAAACTGTGATGTAGGTTTTATCCGTGAGGCAGATAATTTATTTTGACCAACCGGCATGTTTTATTCGTGAGGCGGATAATTTATCTTGCCTAACCTGTGATACAGGTTCTACCCGAGAAGAGGGATAAATTGTTTATTAATTGTGATACAAGTTTTATCCGAGAAGCGGGATAAGTATGTCGACTACACTTGTGGTGCAGGTTTTATCCGAGATAAGGATATTATTGTTATTTGTAAACTCAGCTGTGATGCAGGTTCACTCCAAGATTGGAGATATATTTCGGGTACCAGATATCGTGATGTGTTACGTGTTTAAAGAGCATGGGTGCTTTTTTTTCCATACTTAGATCGTCAACTTGTCTCGATCTAAGTAGAGGTTATATTAGCACCCAAATTTGGGTGATCGATAATGAGTTAAATCCAAATCGCACGTGTCATTTTCGGGTTTTAGAATTAAGATCATTAACGAACGTAACGGTTAACCCAAAAATATAACCCTCAAATTAAGCACACAAATAAAGGCCAAAATAAATAAAAGGAAAAATAGTGAAAATGCCTGAAAAGGCAAGAATTGTCGGGAAGTAGGTGGCAGACTAGACCCGCTATGCAGTGGGTTGTTGCCCTGTCAGACCCGCTGCACGGTGGGTTACGTGGCTTCTCTCGATAGCTACATAGCCTTTAGTTGTAAAGTTGCATAGCTTTTCGTTAACCATTAAGAAACGCCGCACAGCCTTTCCTTCTGGCTTTCTAGCCCGCAGTGCAACCTTCTCATTTCCATCATTCTCACTCAATACGCTTATAAAAGGGTTGTGCATTCCCATTTGCAAAACCACTTCACATTTTGTGATACTTGAGCCTAAAAAAAAAAAAATGTGGTCTTTGCACTCTTTAACCCACAAAGAATCTCCACCTTTTCCAACCCACCAAAAATTACAAAAAATGGTCAAACCGTTCTTGTCATTGTTCCGAATTCCGAAGTCTGACACGACACACCGACCGCATTTACCAGCAAGGTAGCAGACCTGAGGACCAAGAAACCAAATTAATTTATTTTATTTCTTTGTTTTAATTTTCATCATGTTTTTAAATTTTTATATTGGTTGAATATTATGTTAATAAATAAACTCGACTATTTATTTTATTTGTTTAAATTGCTTGAAGAAATAATTCATGTAAAATGATTGTAAAACATGATTGTATATTGTGATTAATTATTTTTAGACCTTCTAATTCATTTTTGTTGTCAAGTTTGGCTAGTAGTGACCGTTTTCCATGAAGGATTTGTATCATGTCAGCCAAGTAGCAATTAATTGGGATTATAATATATATGAATATATTATTAAGATA
>BSSO01003584.1:0-16193 GCA_030267885.1 Mesembryanthemum crystallinum | reverse complement strand
AAAAAAAAAAAAAAAACAAAAAATAAAGAAGAGAAGGTGCATGTATTTGCTGTGCAATTACCTACAAGGCTACAAGGCCCAGCCCAATAATCAATCCATCCAAAGAAACAACCAATCATCATTCCTCATAGTACTACTCTCTATCTCTATCGAGGAAGAAGGAAGGAAGGAATAAAAAAATCTAGGGATTTTAGTTTTAGGGAGCGGAGTATAAATAACCCCTTCCAGTTCCATCACCAATGGCAATACGTCTCCCAGATCTCAGAAGACGTCGTCGTCGTCGTCTCCCCCATTTCATGGGCTCTCACGAATTTGACGTCTTCTGATATTCATATTGTTATTCATATTCATATTTGAGAGAGAGAAAAGGAGAAGCCCGAAGCCCCATTTGTGTTCCTTTCTTCCCCATTTGTTTGATTCTTAACATTCCATTTGATTGATTCATTCAATTCATTCAAAAACAAAAATCAAAAATCAAAAATCAAAATTCAAAAATGGGGAAGTACACAGAGTTGCTAGATGCCGGGGTGAGGATCGCCGCCCGCTTCCATTCTCACTGCCCTCAAACTGCTCGCCTTTATTATCACCCTCCAACTCCGACTAACAACTCCGATTGCGACCATCATTCTTCATCTTCATCTTCGTCTTCATCTTCGTCTTCCTCACAACAAGTGTTCGTCGTCGGATGCAAAGGGGTTTCCGCCACCGCCATCGACAAGGATAAGGATTTGATTCTTTATTCCATTTTCTGATCTTTCTCTTTAATTTTATTGTACTATCTCTATCACTCTTCCATCTCTATCTCTATCTCTATCTCTATCTCTCTCATTCCTATTGCAATGAAACCAATTATTCATTAGCAACTTTCTTCCACTTTTCTCCTCTGGATTTTTTTGTTTTATCTAATTATTTCTTTCTTTGCATTTCATTACTTTTACACTTATTTATTTATATATTCATTACTCTATTTAGATTTGATTTGTTGTTGTTTTTGTTATACTAGTCTTATCACAATAAACTTCCCCATTTTATTTCTATCTCAGTTTGTATGAAATTAGGGTTTGCTTGGAATATAAATTAAATGGGTAATAGAAATAAAACGGGGAAAAGTTTATTGTGATGATGAAGGTGGTCATGGGGGTAAATTATAGTGAACGGAGGAGGATTACCCTAGAAGGTGGTGCGTAATTGTTTTAGGTCCATGGTGTCTTATTTGCAAAATGGTTGATGACATTTGGTATCTGAAGCACGTCACCCATAAAAATTAAAAATTATTCACATGGCTTTTCAAAATGAGGGTTTTACAATGCCAAAAGCCATTACCTCCCTGTCCTTTCTTTTCTCTGTCTTTTACTCTACACTACGCTGTAACTTCAAAGTCTTCAACTACTACCAGTGGTACAAAATGGCCCCCATAAACATTATTAGTACTAGACTAGTTGATCTCTGACTTTGCTAGTCTAGTCACTAGTCACTAGTGGTGGAGCATTCAACTTCATACCGTTGATCAAAATCCAACCCCATCTCTTTTTATATCTCAACACACACTTGACTTGCAAATAAATTGTAATGCAATTGGCAATATAATAAAGCATTAAACAACCAAAACTACAGTATCAAATTCCATTCAACATAGGGAAACATAAATAAATAAATAAATAAATAACCATCTCTCATGACTGATGACTACTATAAGCAGAGCAAACCACAGTGCCAACACAAGTCCAAGTCTTTGAAGGCGTGAACCCTGTTATGTTTATGTTTTTGTAACAAGCACATTCATTCACCCATGGCTCTAATTGAAGTCGCACGTTTCAGCATTGTTGGGTATCTGAAACTGGCTTCCGCACCACGAAAAAATACATAGGCGTGAAGATCTCTCTCCTGAAACAACATCCACATACACTTTTGTTAGGTCTCATTGTTTTGATTTAACTGCTATCACTGTCGAGTTCCTTTAGGCACTCAAACTTTGTCGTATTCGAGCCATCACAGGAAGTTTCAAATACAAACAAACGTTTTGAGTGGATGGTTTTAGAACCTTCTTAACTCGAAATATCTAGTGTATTGCTTGCAACGTGCCAAATTGAAATTGGACAAACTACTGCCAAACACAGTTGGAAGTTGGAACACGATACTTTGCCCAGCCACTGATTTCATATCACCAGCTCAGGATATAGAAGCCACAACATATCACACCTAAAAATATCATGCAAAGTCATTAATTCACTCACCTTCCACCGTCTACAAGTCCTTCTGCAGCCTTCTCTAGGAAAGATTGAACTCTTTGACTCCCCTGTGGTGCAAGTCCCACGTACTCTAGAGTCTTGACCTGGAAATTTAAACACAATCAAACCTAAGAATCATGCATGTCATGTCTCGAAAAGTACGAATAGTTCGCATCTTGATGTCAATCTTACCAGGCTTCTCGTGAAGAAACGCCCAAGCGAGGTTAGACGGAAACTGCTCAATGAAAAGTGACTCTTATCCAAGGGCAAGTACCAAGCAACTGGAGAGTCAGCTGCAAGATCTTTCTCCCAAACAACCTTGATACAAATCATTATATCCCATAATCTATCATGTTAGTATTCTAGAAGAACTAAGAGTGCAATTACAGATACATAAAAGGGAAGATCCCTGACTACCAACCTCAAACCCTGCTTTCTTCAGAGCATCAAGGCACACTCTTGTTGATCTGATGTCTGGAAGGCCATCACCGAGCTCAATTGCTGCCTGCACTCGTTCAAATGTTACCACAGATTAGCATTTTCGTATTCTACCCACAAACAAAAAATATTGCTATAAAGAAGCAAAATATTAAGTATCAATTTTTGTGTTTCCGTGAGAACCTTGATTTTCTGGTGGTCTTGGTTATTGGGATCAAAGGCATCAGTCATGCACCACTCATATGCGGCAAAATGTTGTCCAGGCTTTAAAACTCGGAATACCTCTTTGTAGCACCCAACCTTTCCACAGCATGAAAATAACAAAGAATATTATGACCAAGCCAATGTGTTGAACTGCAAATGCTAAGAGCATGCAGCCTGTCAGTGTTTAAGGCAACAAACAATTGTGTAATTGGCAAGACTATTGTTCAACATACTGCATCTGGGGCATGGCATGTTGCCTCAATCGCGTAGACTGCATCAAATGAATTGTCAGGAAATGGCATTTTCATGAAATCAGCCTGCAAAATTAGTCAATCAATGACCCTTCATCATGAGTAGTTCAAAAGTAGAATATATTCTGCTATCTTTTCAAGCAGCATTTGCTAGAAGTACGCACTTCAAAAGAAGTGAATGATGGATATGTCTCAAGATCTTTACTTACCTTAACAAAATTGCATGTCTTGTCCACCCCTGCAATCCGGTTCAGTTCCTGTACACAGCATTGGTTCAAACTTGAAATTAGAAAGGGTAATCATAAACAGTATTTGAAATATATGCAATACATTGAAATATTTACAGAGAATTCTACGATGTGAGACAAATTGTTTTCAAGTTTTGAAAACTTCACAACAAGATTAGATATCATCAGACCACTGACATCCAAGCCATCCATAAAAATGTTACCGGAGTTTGATATTCCAAACAACATAATTCTTTTTTTCTTTTAAATTGAGAAACACCGAAAAGCCTAACTCTTGAGTAGGCTCCAAGGTTATTGATATACCTGGCCTTAAATTCTGACTCAATGTATTCGATATTCAATGAAGAAACTATCCATCAAAAAGAGCAAGAAACATCAAGGGATATAGTGAGAATATACCTTCCCCCTTGTAATTTGATATTCATTATTGTTCAACCCTGTCACAGATGTTGAGCTGCCACATATTCACAATTCAAACTCAGATGGCTACTTACAATACATAAAGGAATTTCTTTTCTTTTTTNATATTTGGCATTACATACATACAAATTATTCTGGCCATATTCTACCAGCACAGCAATTCAAACTCATGACAAGACCACGTTGACTAATTCCACAGTCTAGATCATGCCTAGTCTAGATTGACAAGAGCCTAAACTAACTAATAAAATAATAACGGAACGCTTACCTTACTGTATCTGTACATATGCAAAAATATCAACATCTAGCAATCAAATAGGGTAAAACATGGAAACTTCATAAAGCCATGGGATACATAGAGGGATATAGTATGCAAGGCAAACAGATTATGATTCCTCAGCGAAGACTCATCTACAGAGTCTAAGACCTAGAGAATATAACATATATTATTTCAAGCATTTAGCTTGTAATAAGCCAAACTATGGTTATATTACATTGCAGAGGTCTTACCTAAATCTTGAAATTTCCCTGAGAGGTCCACCTATACCACATCCGACATCCAACACCTACAGAGGTCCAAAAACTCAAGTTGAGAACAGTGTAATGTAATAGCTAGTCCAACATAAAGGACAAAAGAAAAGAGAAAACAACCTTGTGTCCAGGTTTCAGTCCTAATTGCAAAGCAAGGAAGTGCTCATGACGTTTGATACTCTCACGAAGTGATTCTCCGTTCCATCTGTGAACATAAAATTCCACACAATTCGNAAGTTAATAACCTGATGAACGGAAATACTGACGTTGTTTGTTAGTTGTGATAATTAGAAAAAAGGTTACCTGTGCGCAAAATGGAAAGACTCTCCCCAGCCAAATTCATAGAAACTTGTAACCAGATCATAATACTTGTTGACCTGCAATTAGAGAAAGAAATAATCAATAATCATGTTTAATCTCATGCAGCTCATTAGATAACAATAAACATCACTCGTTAATATAAAATCCCATCCTGTATTATGATCATCAGTTGCAATAGGAGTCTCTACAGGTATTTGTCAAAGCCCATGCTGATTATCACTATCAGTTATCCTAATGGAGAAGCATGACATTAAAGAAAACGATGTGTGAGACTAAAGATAAAACATATAGGCCTTGTAAAATCCCAATTACTCATGGAGCTAAAACCCTGCCTTACAGTTTACAGCAGCTACGCGGTTTTGTAGATGTCGCTGCTTGCGGTGCTGCTCTTTTGAAAATAGGTTTATTTACCACCAAATAAAAGTATAAAGGGGGAAAAAAAGAGAAGGAAATCTTCTATGTCTTACTGCAGCAGGCCAGCAGCTTCAGCTCTTCTCTTCTGAAGCTAAGCATGTAACAATGCTTGTCACACTTACCACATTTTGCAAAAAATGTAAATGTCATGTAGGAAAATTAGAATTTCAAGCAACATGCGATTATGCAATCACTAATCACTACTTGGGACAAAATTGTCAAAGTAGGCAGGAGGAAAGGAATTTAGGGCAGAAGATGGACAATTATTAAAAACAGGCATGCACTGGAGGGGAAGCTAAAAGATGCAAAATAGTGTTCATTACCATGTCGGTATAGTTAGATTTTCTTTCTTCCTCTTCACCTCCATAGTAGACATGATACTTCTCATACCTGATTGAAAGAAAGTAACAAGTTAATAACTAGTAATGGATGAGATCCACATGAAGAAACAAGACTGGGTGGCAAGGGTACAGATTCTACAGAATTATTCACATCATTGTATGAAAATGTATTTCAATAGGCAACTGTATATGGTCAAATTGATTTTATTGAGCTCTGGTCTAGATATAGGACCCTTTAAATAAGAATTTATACAGTTATTTGAATTAATGTAAACAAGAAACAAATGAAGTGGTGAATAATGGTGGGAAACTTATTTCCATGGAGTTGTTTGGTTGCAACTTGCACGTATTGGAGTGAACTTATAAGAATGACGATTGAACGATTTTGTTTAGTGCTACACTATAAGACTACAGATGTAGTGTTGTAAACTAAGAATGTGAAAAAGATGAGGAATGGGGCAGTGATGAGAGCAGACAGCAAAGCAAGGAGAAGAAGAATGAGGCATGGCCAACAATTGACACGTAGATGTAAATAATACTTAGTAGTGGTACATTTGAGAGTGGGAAATTATGAAAATTCTGGAAAAATTGAATGCTAGTAAAGAATATGTGGACCCTTGATTGCTTACTTGGCTGGTAGGAAAAACAAACATCAGGCTTGCGTAAGCATAATATTTAGTTTACTAGTTGGTAGTGGTAGAGATGGACTGGATTGGATGCCATGGGGATCGGGATGGGGATGGGGCACAAACATTAAACCTATCGTAATATGTTGAAGGATAGCCGGTTTGTTAGACTTCTGTTAGTTGGTTAGTTACTTTGTAAGTTTGAGTTCATTGGCTGCTGCTCATCTATAAATAGTCTTCTCCCTGTAATTAGTGACTCAGATTAGTCAGATAATAAATTCCATTCTTCTCTCTTCTATTTATTTTCTCATCTCAGCTCTCATGGCTGCCCAAGCTCAACATCGTATCAGAGCACCATTGAAGCTGAGTTGAAGAAGTTCGGAGAGAAAGTGTAAATTACATTTTTCTTCTGCTGACTTTTCATCTAAACACAATTGTTTTCTTCCTCTTGTTGAATTTGATGAATTCAACAATTGAATTTGTCAATTAGTGAGAATTCTGGAGCTCTATAGTTTGATTGTTGCTAGAAAAATTGTTCTTTGCTTCATCAATTTCTCAACCTTCATCAGATAAACACAATTGTATTGCTCTTTTTCGATTGTTTGAATTGATTCTTCAAACAATCCTGCTTCAATTTCAGTATAATCTTTTCCATTTGTCACAATGACAGGAGATTCTTTGTTCAATAATCCTTTGTTTTTACACCCTTCGGATGGGCCTGGATCAATGGCAATTAATGTGAAGCTCACTGGAGCAGAGAACTAGAGGACCTGGAAGCGTTCTATGGAGATTGGTTTAGCTACCAAGCAAAAATTAGGGTTTGTCACTGGTTTGATACAGAGACCCTCAGATGCTGCAACAGCTGATCAATAGGACACTGCCAATAACATGGTAATATGTTGGATTATGAATTCTGTTTCTCAAGCTTTCTCAATCAATTCTGCACATTACACTGCTTATGAGATTTGGAATCAATTGAAGCTCGTTTTGCTCTTAATAATGGCTCTAGAAAATATTAAGGAAACATATCAAGTTAAACAGAATGGCTGTCCTATTAGTGAATTCTATACAAAGGTGAGAGGTCTGTGGGAGGAACTAGAGGCTATGAGTGCTCTTCCTGCTATAACGGAAAATGGTGCTTTAATCACTGCTTTCATGTCTGCCTTGGCTAAGTTAAAAAAAGAAGACCATAGGATGTTTCAGTTCTTAAATGGTCTGGATGGAAGTTTATGCTCACCTAAGGAGTCAATTATTGCTCAGGAGTCCTCTACCTTGTGTGGAGAAGGCCTTGTCTATATTAGATCACGAAGAATCACAAAAGGTTGTTCTGCAATCCTCTAAACCAGACTTTTGAGTCCAGTGCTTTGTTAAGCAAGAATGCAGACATGCATACCAAAGACAGATGTTGGCAAGTGATAGGTTACCCATCTTTGATTATCGACTATTGAAGTATGAAAGTTAAGGCATTGGTACAGCTAGAGGGGCTTGTGTTCCTGTTCAGATGTCTAGTCCTGCTGTTAGTAGTGTTAATAGTGTACTTTCTCTCTCTAATGTTGTTGACACTATTACACCTCTTCTATTCCTTGTTTCATGTCAGCTCTCATGGCTGCGCTAGCTCAACATAATAAACACTGGTACTAATTAATACTACTACTCGCTTATATATCAAACAAGTAAAAGTGTATTGTGAGGAATCAATGAATGTAATTGATATAATTAAGATTGAAAGTAACTCATGAATGATGAGAGAGGAGAGAGAGAGAGAGAGAGAGAGAGAAAGGGGGTATACTTGTCAACAGCGGAGAGAACATCATCTTTCTGGATCTTTCCGCCGACGCCGGAGGCCAGATCCATAGCTCCAGTCTTGGACATGGTGTTCTGTTGAGGAAGAGCAACGAGTAAGTGTGTATAACAATAACAATAATTAGAATGGAAGAAAGAAAGAAAGAAATTAGTGAATCAAATGTAT
Organism: Mesembryanthemum crystallinum; assembly: GCA_030267885.1. Lineage (NCBI taxonomy): Eukaryota > Viridiplantae > Streptophyta > Magnoliopsida > Caryophyllales > Aizoaceae > Mesembryanthemum > Mesembryanthemum crystallinum. Next base: position 8,202 of record BSSO01003584.1, on the reverse strand, counting down.
ATCGAGGATAAATGATCGAAAGAGTGAGATTCTGATTTGTAATATTCCAATTTCGAAATCGAAATCGAAATCAGCGAATTAAACGAAGAATGCAGAGAGCAATGATATGAGATGTATGGAGGGAAGAAGAGTAATGTACCTGGGATAGGGATAGGGATAGGGATAGGGATAGGGATAGGGATAGGGATGGGATTATTGAGGGGTGTGATGAGGGAGGGAGGGAAGGGAATGGGGATCTGGAAATTGGAAAGGAAGAACCCTAAAATGAAATCAAAAGAATCTGAGGTCAACAAAATGGAGTAGTAGAGTAGTAGTAGGACACAACTTGTTGATCAAAGAGAAGAGAAGAGAAGAGAAGAGAAAGTGGAAGTGGAATACAGGAAGGAATAGAGTAGTGTAGTCTATTCAAAACTGGCGTGGGTGTCAGTAACCACAACAGAGAAAAACAAAAAACAAACACTCAGCCCAAAGACATCCAACGTGTCAATCTTTGTTTTTTTTTTTATTGGGGTTGGGATTGGGATCCCAAACTGTCTTCTCCTCGTCCTCGTCCTCGTCCTCGTCCTCGTCGTCAACATCAACTCTGGGCCCATGCGCGTTAGTGAGAGGCCCAGGAAAAAGGATCCATCAGTACCACCATGTCTTGGCCTGGGCCCCCAACCCACTTCAATACTTCATTTAATTGGATCTCTCTAAATGGATAGTACTACACTATCATTTATACCTCTCTAATTTACCATCAAGGTGACAGCCAAATGGTTCCCTACTCATTCTCGATTGATTTGGTAAGTCAATATAACAGATTTGATTCCTCATCACCCCATGTTTTTTATAACTTTCCGCTTATAGGAATTATACTTGCTTCTTGATAACATCACAGTTTAATATATTCGCTTTTGAACACGAGAGACCGAACATGAAGTAGTGGAAGGTGTATAAATCGCTATTCAGTAGCACATTCCTTTTGTTTAGCCCAAAAAAAATGCTCTCAAATTTAGAGGTGTTTCAATATGAATATCTGAAAATTTTGATAGTTATGATATCCGAAAATCAGATTTTGTATTAATTACTTAATTAGGTATATCCTATATCTTGGTATAATGATCAAGTGATGCTCTAATTATGGAGACTTATCAACCTTAAAACATTTCATAAGATTCGCATGAGATACAATAAAGAGTCCTAATTCTTTATCTTACCTTGAAATAATAAAAGGAAAAAAAAAACAAACTCCAAACAAGATTTTAAAAATTAACAATACACGTGAGGCACGTAGTCACCCTATATATAGCTGAGCAATGCCTACATTCACATCAAATATGGATGGAGTTTTGAGCCCAACACTTTTTATTAACTTTATTTGGATGTTAATTATCAGAATGGGATAAAGAAAAAATTCTTACAAATCGAAAAAATAATTATCCCATTTTATTATAGAGGTGATCAAAAATTTGGATCCACCTGTTAAAAAAAAACTCTATCCATACATATATAGATGTAGCATTACTCGTATAATGTCGGTCATGCCGCCATGGGTTGCACTTGAGTGTGGTGGCATGACGCCCTATGGCTATGTCATGTGTTTGCCTTATGCACCCCTAAACCAGCAAAGACGACACGTGGTAAGGCCCAAAACACTCATAAGCATCGAGATATGTCGAAGATGAAGCCCATTAAAATGAGCTTACTACCGTATTTAGTACCTGTTACCCCCTCAACGGCCATAGCTCTTTTAATTATCCCTTTAATAAAATACCCAATTCCATTAGAAATGCAGTAAAGTAAGTACTGAAAATCCAGTAAATGAATGTAACGGCGTAAAAGTTACGTACTAGAAGGAAGGAGAAATAAGACCGTTGGAGAAATATGACCGTTGGAGATGAAAAGACCCCCGGCCCGCCAGTTAAATATGGAGCAATCTCGCTGTGTCATCAAATGCAAATTACAACGCCCTCTCTCTCTCTCTCTCTGTCTGCTATTCATTTCTAGACTTTCCATTTTCTTCTTCGCACACTCACCATTCCCAGATATTTCCAATTTCTACTGGAGTACTTGATTTTTGATTTCTACTTTGCCGGCAAACTCAATTTTCTTAGTTAACTCTGCTTTCCTGCATTTCAATTTCCTATAGTATCTGCACTCGTTGTTTTGTTCCATTTCACATTTGTACTCATAGTTACTATTTCTATCTATCTATATACTGAGTATATCATAAAATTTGCCTGGTAGTAGTAAAGTAGTAGGGAAAATGGGAGAATTAAAGGATAGCCATATCGTGGAAATCCCAGTGGAACAAGAGAAGATAGCAGGAAACGCTCTTACCACAATCTCAATCTCGGCGGCGATCCAACAGCACCCGATGATGGAGATATCGCGGAGCCCGGGGCACCTGTTGCTCCTGAAACTGTGGCAAAGGGAAGAAGATCTGTTTGCCCGTCGGATCACCATTCAGGAGACCCGATTGGACACGATCCGTAGAGAGATATTCCAGCTATGTTGTTTCTTCTTCCTGTTTCATGGCTTCTTCACCACCATACTGTTCATGTCTTCAGTTGAAAATGAGAGTGAGAATGTGCAAATGAGGTGTAGGAAATGGTGGGTGCCATCGATTCTGTCAATGGTGACGTCGTTGGCGATTGCAGGGATGGCGCATATGAAGCTGTGCAGTTACTGGAAGGTGGCAGGGCGGTTGCAGAGAGAAACAGGAGAGAACAGGACATTGACGAGATGCATTCAGGAATTGAGGATGAAAGGAGCGAGCTTTGATCTGTCAAAGGACCCTCACATGAATAAGAAGATGAAGAGCTCGAGCGTAGAGATCAAGTGGAAGCCAATCACATGGTGCTCTCAATATTTAGTAACACTATGCCTTGTTGTGTTTGCAGGTCTCGCATTTCCTGCTCCAAAGCTCTTCCTCTGCATCTTCTGAATGATTCATTCATATCATCAGGGGGCGGGGGGGATGCAAAATGCAAGCGCCGGCTAAAGTAAATTGGCGCTCCTGTTTCGTTTTTACTCATCTCTTTCCGTGTTTCGAAGGTAAGATCTGATGAATTGTGTTTCAATCAATGTGAAATGCAGGGAATTGCTGGGATAACTTGCCAAGCTTTTATAGTACTGTACTAGTCTGCTACTGCCTACTGCCTACTGCCTACTGCCCTGGCTGCTGGAGGGTTGAGGGATGAAGCATTATGGTCCGGTTTGTTGTTTGGAGAAAGCAGACCTATAAAAGTAGGAGTATGATGTTCAACTTTCTTTTCTAATCTCTGAAGCCAAAATTGCTTCAGCAACTGCAGCATAATAAAGATTCAACAGCACCATAAGCCGGAGGGAGGCAGTGTGCTATTGTGATAAGCCATGCTCACTGTCCAACACTCCTGTCAAGATTGTGGAGCTATTTCTATCATCTGTAAACGAGAGGGGTACTTGTACTTGATATTTTAAAAAAGATGGTGCCAGATACATCTCAGAGCACCACAGCTTGTGTGCTCCATATCCAGTTGTTGATGTCCTTTTTAACTGTAATCACCACTATATTCATTCATTCATTCATTCATTCCATTCATCCAATGCAAAATCATTAATAAACAAGATTTCTGCAGCAATACTTCTAACTTGCCAATTTGCCTTTCCTGTATGGGATTTCAGGTAGCTTTCAGGGCTTCACACTTCTAAACCAACCAATCAGTTTGCCCGAATTCTCAACAAAAGGGAAACAACAATCCAAATAAACTCTACTGAATAACAAGTAGAGAAAACGATCAACCAAATCTAGAGTCTAGACTCTCCTGTTCAAATCCAAGATAATGTACTACGTATCTTCCTAAGATATCCTGTTCAAATCCAAGATACTGTACTACATATCTTCCTAAGATATCCATTTGGCCAATTAAGGTAAAACAATATACTGATATACGAGTCGCACTTTGTAATTAAAGCAAGAGCAAACAGAATTTGTAATTGCTGCTTTAATTTCCAAGCAAAAGCCAAGGCTGCTACAAGCTAAGATGTTCTCTGTTGAAATAAAATGAAATGGTCATGCATGTTCCCGTTACTTTCTGCAATGCATCCCAGAATACACTTGGCCTCATATGAATTTGTTGACTAAATAAAGTGGGGAAATATCATGAATATAAAACCTAACTAAGAAGTAGAAAACACCCTCACTTCATCAAGCACAGGGCCACACAGTATGCCAAACCCATCAACCTTGCTGTGATAGAAAGAGCTGAAGAATGTAATTCTAGTCCTGTATGAAATCGCCTTGAATTTCATGCTCACTGTTTCGAACCTACCCAATCCGTTGGACAGGAAGGAAGCTTTCAGGGTATCCTTGCCTGCAAATGTTTCCACCATCATAGACCCATGGCATCCATTCTTTGCGTCTCCCACTGTGAAAGTCAAGTTGTACATCTTGTTGGGAACCGTCCGGATGATCTGAGCAACAGCACTCTCTCTCCCCGCCACCAACTCCAGAGCTGCCTTACCAAATGGCACATTGAAGTGCTTCCTGTCTATGAACTTCACAGCCTTGAGGGATTCGATAATCCATCCTGGGAGTGGCGAGTTGCTATCTTCTTGTTTAGGAGGGAGGAGGACACCATTTGATGAGTTAAATAGTCGGTGAGGGCCCTCCTCGAAGCCACCATTTCTTACAAGGTTATCTGCAAAGGTATTGCCAAGAGAGACGATTTTAAACTTTGGGACAAATAAACGGAGTAGAATGAGGATTGAGTACTGACAAAATAGTGGGCTCAACCGCTTAAGCCTCAAGATTTCCTTGGATCACTGGCATGCATGATTGCATGTGGGGTTCATGAATGCAGAGGAGAGATACTTGTGATGCTATGGAGCAGGGACCAGGGAGTATTGTGCTTGAAAACATACTATGTGTCTACGTACCATATACGCTGACACAATCAAGGAAAGCAGAACATTCTGTACTTGCACGAATACTATATGCTTTGGATAAAAGTTGAATACCAAAAAAAACAAAAATAAAATAAAATAAAATCTGAATGCAGTTCATCAATTAGATACAGAGTGAACAAATCATAACATAAAAATTGTGCAACAGTTTGGGCGCGATACCTCTAGTAGGATAAGGAGGGAAAAGCTCCTTGATAGCAACGGCGTCGATGAGGGGGCCGCAAGTAGGATCCTCCTGAACACCAGGGTTATGGAAGGTGACCTTAGCAAGGTTAGAAGTTGCCCTGAATGCCCAAGCATATGTATCCCCACCATCAATGCTGTAAAGCGTTTGAATGGGCAAGTCACCCTGGAAAGGAGGGACACTGACCCTGAGCACCTCATCCTGGGCACAAGTCCTTGACGCTCCAAATGTGAGTGCATACACAGAACCTTGCTTCACTGGGATTGACTGTGAGATCCACGCCTCATTCCCAAGCCTCACCGCGTGCAGCCCATGGGTAACTCCAAAGTACATCCCTCCTGGCTGGGGTCCACCACGGATGTACTCCACCAGCCCCTTGATTTCCCAATTTGGCAGCGATTCCTTCCCTACGATTCGCGTCTTCTTAAGCTGCTTTGGTGGCTCTTCGAAGTTGCCATTTGGAAGCAGCCCTGGATTCCCATACAGTATAATCAAACACTCATCAAGTGAATAGCTTTGACAAAACAAGTCCAGATCCAAGCACAACCCCTTCAAACTCAGAAAAAGTTAAGCCCATCACATTTATTTTTAACATTGCAAATGAGAATGCAAATACAAAGGCAACATATATACCACAAATATATGTACAAGCAACTATTTTTACAATCTACAACGAATCCTGTTTGGACTGGGTTGGGCTCCACAAGAGGAAACTCTCTCAATGCCTGTTTTACCATTCACAAGACTGAAACTTGAGACCTTGCGTTGCTTAAGGGACATCAAGTCCTTAGCCCTTATTACCGTGTAAGCCACATATTATTCGTCCGTTATTGGTTATATTGACAAAGTTCAGAGTTTTGCATACAATATCATCCAACACATTTTACACTCGTATTTTCTTTTGGCAACTAAGTAGGTGGATCCAAAGGGAGACAGCAAAGTGCCTTAAATGAACAACACATAAGTCAAATGAGCATTTTAAAACACAAATGAGCATGCTTCTTAAATCAAACAAGCATTAGTGATAACCAAAAGTAGCACCAAGATGGATAAAATATACTCCATATTTTGTAAGCAAACGAGCAGCTCATTAGGATGTATTCGTTTCAACCGTACCGAATCAAAATTGAAGTGCACGCGTTGAACTTAAATGAACGAATAGTACATTAATATGTGAAAAAAAGACGAAATTACAGAATTCAATTGAGGTGAACTAAAAGATGTGAGCTGAAAACCAAACTGATAAGTTGAAATGAGGGTACCTATCCAGTTGCTGAAAGAAAAATTAAGAAAGAGCTCCAGAAGCAGCCCTAGAGACTCAAACATCCCAAGATTGGCCTGGCCACATTTCAAAGTACAGCGTTTTGACAAACCAAATCCAACAGCAAAATATATTGACGGGGGCATTACAAGACATCCCAGTGCCCCAAAATTTCATTGCAAATGAGATAAAGAGGGGATTTTTTTTTAGTTAGTACTTAGTATTTATTTTAGTTCCAACTGAAGATTTGATTTTGCAAACCTAAAAATCTAGGATATGGAGCAGTAGTAGTAGTATGTTATACTCCAGTTATAATATAGAACTAATTTAATCAAAGCAATAAAGGGAGATAACACCGGCCAAGAAGAAAACAGCAAGTGAGGAAAAGTAGAAAGTTTACCTTCCTTAGAAGTAGCAGTAGCTTTGAGGGCATAGCAAGTAGTAGGAGTAGTAGTAATAGTAGTAGTGAATAGCAACGCCAAAGCCAAAGAGATGAGTGAGATACTGATACTGGCCACTCCCATTCTTGTTTGTTTGAATTGAAGAGAAAATGAAAATTGTGTTTGTGTTTGTGTTTGTGTTTGTGTGTAGTAGAAATTAAATAGTGATAGTAGCTCCCAGTCAGTGGAGTAGTGTATAAAATGAGAATGAATAAATAAGACTGAGGTGTACAGTAGTTCAATGTTCAATCCATTTATAAAAGCAAGGGAATGGGGGTCAGGGAGTTATTGCAAATTCACAGGCACTGGAACAGCACCCAATAAAGTAGTAAGAGATTAAATAACCAAGAAAGAAATTTGGGTTGAGAGACTTGAGAGTCCAGTTCGTTGAGTACTCGAAACTTGAAGAAACTTTAGTTGAGGAGAGAGAAAATAGTGAGTGTATGCCGTATACGGTGTACGTCGTGTGTCGGTATTCGGTAAGCTTTGAATTCAAACCAAACCGACTCCTTTCTCCTTAACTCATGCCAATGCTATTATTATACTATTGAATATGAATATTGATGCCCTCCCCCAGTCACAGTCACAGTCACAGTCACAGTCACAGTCGCTGCAATCACTCCCATTCTCTACCTTGTTGAATTCTAACCTCTTTCTGTTTCTGTTTCTGTTTCTGTTTATTGCCGCATCCATATTTCATCATCCATCCATCTCTCTCCTTATTTTTCAAGTACTCCATTATTATTTTCTTCACTTTTCAAATTTTCAGACTCATGGAAGTGACGCCATCAATGGATTAAGATCACCGAATACTAAGTACTACGAGTAATATATTCCACCGATTTGTTCAGTTGATCGAGTATTTTGTTTTCGGATCATCTGAGTTAGGTAGGTGGTATCTGAACCTTATTTTGCCCTTGGTTGATAAACATTAAACTAATAGGTAGTGGATGTGAAAAATATTAAAATAATGTAAAGAGAGAGAGTGATTGGAGAGAAAAAGTGTAATTTTTTATTGTATGTAAGTAGACCTGTCAAACGGGTCGGGCGGGTCGGATTCGGGTTCGGTCATTTTGGGTTCGGGTTATTTTCGAGTCGGGTCGTTTCGGGTTCGGGTCGAGAAATGCTCAACCCTGACCCAGAGATGTCGGGTTCGAGTCGACCCACCGGGTCATGAAACCCATTTAAGATATTTTTTCCTCCGTCAATTTTTGACCAATAATCTTGCAAAAATTAAATAGTGGATGGTTTTACCTCATTCTAACTATTGCCTATTGAATATAATGTTTCTCATTATGCTAATGTGTATATAAAAGTATTAACAATATGTTAAGATAATTAATTAGCGCTATGTCGATGTCAAGAACGTATATAAGTTACTTGCAACC
>BSSO01003583.1:0-16194 GCA_030267885.1 Mesembryanthemum crystallinum | reverse complement strand
TTTGGTGGTCAATCCTTGACGGGTGGACTTACATTAGAGGGATCACACTTGGGGTCCTACTATCCGACGATTCATTCAACCACAAAGAGGAACACACGCTACAAAGGTATAATCTGTATGTGATTCATATGTTGCTATGTGTAAGATCTTGTTTACATGATGTTTCCGCCAATTAGATTGTGTCATGTAAAACCTACATTTTATTTTGTCAAAACCTCAAGGGCGCCGTTTGGATTCTAAAAAAAAAAAAAATTGGGCACCATGTGGAAAGCGCAAGACATAAGGACACCAAATAGAATTGCCCTTTATTTTATCATTTTAACTTTAGATGCATTTGTTTTGCTTGAAAGTATATGAAATAGCATTGAATAAGAATAAATGAACACACTTTTAATCAATCTGCATTCTGTTTATTGAAGAAAAAGAAAAAAGAAGATATATGCATTTAATTCAGTTCTATTATGTAACTTACATTTTCTACCACATATCACTATCCATTTAGTTCAGTTCAAATCATTTCAATTGAAGTGAACACACATAAATGCATGAAGTGATTGATGACATGAACTAAGCTTAAATCTAACAAAGTATTAATGTTGCTTAAATCTACAAAGTATTAATGTTGGGGAAATAGTTAGGTGTCACATTCAAATATGCACTTTACTGAGTAAATTAAATACTAGTTGTTGCAGATAAGATGAGATTTCTTTTATAATTTTTTTATCACCAATGTTCAAATATTTGAACATTACTTAAGAAATGTACTCATAAATACCCTTAATGAACTATCCCTTAAAGACAAGTTGTGGGACTTTTTACACAACAAAACAATAAGGTGTTATGAGTTACCAAGTACCAACCATCTCATATCAAAATACTTCAGACTAAGTTTGACATTTCAATTATATTTCCAACTTTCATATAGTTATTCTACTTTCAGATACAAAACCATTTCTCGAATTATTTTCCGATAACACATCTCAAATTGAACTTTCATAAATCAATTTAATAAATTAACCGTACAAAACTTTTAGCTTTAAAACAAATTTCAACTACTTCTTACTATTTTCATATCAGCTTTGAATTATATATTTCTTACCCTCATATTCTTCTAAATATAATTATATACTTCAAACAAATGTTAAACTACTTCTTACTACAGAGCCGTGGGCATGAGAATTTCCTTAAGTTGGTGACTGGTTTGAGCAGGTATGGGCAGGCCCCAACAATTGACGGTTCGGTTTTTTCCCTAGCAATGGTATGGTCATTTTGGAACTTAAGTTAAGATGTAAAGCTATTTTTACTTCAAAATTTGATAATAGCTATGGATGTATGATGGAGCTGGAAGGCTCATTACAAGTTACAGAGAAGTAGGGGCCAAAGCTGAAATTATTGATGATCAAATTCAAGGTGGGTGGAGACCCCATCAGGTGGGGCATTGAAAATTAAATATGGATGCGGGTAAACTTGGTGACTAGGGTATTGGGTGGGGTATGGTGATTCGAGATAGTGTGAGTGATGTGGTTGCCATGGCTACGCACCAATCTGCCGGAAGTTGTTTGAGTTGAAGATAGTTTGGGAGCCTGGGTACAGGAGTCTCATTGCGGAAAGTCACTTTGCCAATCTAATATTCAAGTTGAAGAAGTTACAACATCGTACTATTCTTGGATGAAGACATTTGAGTTTTATTCTTGGTCTTTTATTTGTAGGGAGGGTAAAAATGTTGTTCATTTTATAACTAGAATCCAACTGTATGAGATGGATCATAAAGGAAGACATGCCATAGTGTCTTCCAACCATACTCTGTATAAAACAAGCATCAATTAGCCTATTATACTTTCAACAACTAATTATAATCTATGTCCCAAATTATAAAGAATATAAAACCAATTATGATGCAGTGCAAATTCTGAAGGAAAAACAATTATTGAAGTTTATGTTTTTCTTTTATATTTTCAAAATCTTGGTTTTCCTGAAGTTGTGATTTACTTCTATTTTATTTCCCTGATAATGCAAAAACAATATGAAGACATCGCAATGCTGGGGTAAAGACCAACAGACGAATAGACCTTTCATTTCTTTTGGAGTTAACTCTGCACAATTTTAATGCATTTGAAAAGAATGTGATGCAGGTTGGTGGTATTGATTTTTAAATAATGAATGGTGTTTTTGTTTATGTCAAGCAAAGCTAGTTTATCTTTTGGTTTGCAGTTTTGTATACTTGGAAATTTAAAAATCCCCATTCCCATGTTGGGAGACTATTAATTTCAAGCACGCAAATACCTACTGGTTGCTAATTCAGACTTGGAGCAAGTCATCTCCTAGCAGATGCTTTATCTTATGAAAAATGATGAAAGGATTAGGATGTGAACGTCTGACCATGGGTGGTGAATGCTAAATTAGTTTTTAACAATCTTAAGGAAGTAATTCGGAGAATGATTTGCATCACCCTCAAGGTCATCAACCATCTCGCCGTATCTCTCTATATACTACTACATTTTCCTATTAAAAGTAGGGAATATTTTAGAGAGAGATTATTCCATGTAATTCTCCTAGATTGCAGTCATGTATTGTCGAAGTTCATTGGTAAATAAGAGCCCTCAGCATTGGTGTGTGGGCACATGTGTTGAGCTGGCAAGTGTGGTGCGCTAAAAGGTCTTGCTCATGTCAATATTCGTGGGCTTCGTGTCATATCGTATCAGTGTGGTACTCTAAAAAGCCTTGCCCATGTTAATATTAGTGGGTTTCGTGTCATGTCGTATTGGTGTGGTGCTTTAAAGGGTCTTTCCCTTGTCAATATTAATGGGCTTCGTGTCTTGTCGTATCACTTCATCATAGGTGTGGCTACGCATAACCTTTGGATAGTCGTGTCATGCTTTGTGATGTTCAAGATGCACAAACATCATTTCTCTTCATTATGTGGGTTAAAGAGAAACAAAGTTTAGTGTTGCCATTATTGTTCCTTATCTCGAGAGGAGTCTTGGTAAAGGTTGTTTGTATACTCCTTAGAGAGGAATAAAATTTCAAGTTAGGTTTGATAGGCAAGACAAGTAGATGTTGAAACACATGAAAATAAAAAATGAAGTAGCTTATTGGTGTGAGTTAGAGTTACTTCATGGAGTTTAAAACAATAGTTGGAGGATCTATGAAGGTTTAGAGACAAGTTTTGTACATGTATCAAGCTAAAGTTAGCTTATAGTGGAGTTGGCAACAAGTATTTGATGAATCTCAGTTTAGGGTAAATCTTTTACATGATTTGGCTCAAGGTATAAGAGAAGTAGTTTGTGAAGTCCCGTGAAAAAAGTATATTGTCATCTTTATATCCAAAATGGGCTTCAAGATGATTTATTACACTAAAAGTAAATTATGATGTGTTTTATTTTATCACTTGCATATTTTGCTCATATATTTCGCGTAAAATGAACAATCGAATGAGCAATGTTTTTAAGTTGGTTCATTTTAATATATTTGTAAACTATTTCCACCTACACAACATGTTTAGAGGGAACATCCTCAAAAATTAGTCCGTTTTTTAGTCCACATCTGCCATATTGCAAAAATTGTTGATAAAGAGTCGACCCAATTCAACCCCCTTTTCTTATGTCTCGGTAAAAGTTCTTCTGCCATAAAGTGCATTCTACCAATTGATATCACCGTGAAGGTCAATCAATTTCTTTACCTATGGCCACTTGTGTAATGAGCAACATTATGGTTGGTGGAGAGCTCACATGATGATTTTTGATACAGTTGAAAATTTTCAAACTTTGGCAAATCATTGCTGATACATCTCAGCATTAATTCAATAGCAAACGAACAAGGAAATATCATTTAAAGGTTGAAATACCAATAGAATAATGTTCATCTTTATAAGCTTGATAAGAATGTCATGGCCATCAAAACACTTCGTTGCGGCCTTGGATTGGATGAATATAGTTACATTGCCACTTGCTTAGCCACTTTGGAGATCTGAAGTGCTCTCAAAGTAGCCCAAGAAGGCATTTCCTTGGTACGCAATCAATTATTGATTCTTGGTACACTATATGAGTTATTCTCTATGGATGATAAGAGTCCATCAAGGACATGTACAATCACCTTTATACATATTATAAATGAGTAATATGCTTAATCAAATTTCATGATAATTATGTTGAGAAATAGCTTGTCGACGTCATCAAAAGTTCAAAAGTGACCTAAGATACATGGTTAAAAAAAATAGGGAAATTTTACATGGTGCCACTGTGGTCTGAAAAATTCTACATGGTGAATTTTTTTTTTTTTTCCGATTCTACATGGTGCCACTGTACTATTGACAAAGTGTGTCCGGTGACCCAAAAGTAGTAAAACATTAAGTTTTCCGTCTAATTTTTACCTAACCACCCATTTATCCTTTTAACCTACCTAATTTCGTCCCCCGCTTTATAAAACCACGAGCTTCCTCCCATCCTCTCCACCATTTCCTTTATCCTCTAACATCTTCTCACACCTCAAAACTGCAAATTTATGAGTTTCAAAATGGAAGGACCACGTTCATCTTTTTCAAGGAATTTAAGGAAAGCTTCATTTCAAATTTGATCGAAATTAGCAGACCCTTCCACGATATCAACCGAGCAACAAGATTGAAACCAAAAGATGGTGAGGGAGAGAGAACCAGAGAAAGAACGCATGAGAGAGTGACAGATTAGGGGTTTTTCTTTGATCAGGGGAGTTAATGGGGTTGTGAGAGAGGTACTAATTAGGAAGTTAATGGGGTGCTGAGAGAGAGAGAGAGGGGAGTAATCATTAGGAGGGAAATAATTAGCGCTAATCATGTTTGATTGTTAAAGGTAAGAATCAATTGCGTTTCATTCACAAACACACGTGTTTCATTAAGGGCAATATGGTTATTTCACAATTATGACTGAAAACTTAACATTTTACTACTTTTGCGTCACGGGACACATTTTGTCAGGAGTACAGTGGCACCACGTAAGATCGGAAAAAAAAAAAAATTACACCATGTAGAATTTTTCAAACCACAATGTCACCATGTAGAATTTCCCAAAAAAATATCTTGAAAATAGAAACAAGTCTCTTGAGAAACAATATCTCGTCTTAGAATGAACAATCATTGTATAACATGTCCAAGAGAAATTGTTCCCTCCTACTAGTAGCAACATATATGAGCAAACGTGCCTTGTTTGCCTCATATTTAATTCCTTAAAATCTTACATGAAAGTAAGAGAAACACTAACTAGGTTAAGTATTGTTCTTCCAAAGCAACGTGTTGGTTACACAGCCACAACAATCTAATTATGTAGAATTGTCTTCCAATAATATGTGTATGTATGTCGTAAATCTAGTCACTTGAGAAATAATTATGATATGAAAATTGGATACTTATTAATAACAAAGTTGTGAGAAAGAATAATTTGTGCGCTACATCTTTTGGAACAACTCAAACAAGTTTGTTTTCCTAAAATTTATCACTAGTCGATCTCGTATGCTATTGATATGGTGGGAAGGAGGAACCAATTTTGACACTTGAATAATGGTTGCTCACGGCACATCACCATTTACCACATATACAATGTATCTCACTAAGGCATATCCAATAAAGAAATCAAATTTGGTACTCTACTAAGTTTTATATCTCTCCTATACCACATCAACAAAACACTTTTCATTGGTACTAATTTAGCCCCTACACATTTTCCTCTCCAATAACGTTCACACCAAAGTCATTTTTAAGTGCCCTACATACAGTCATATCTCCCACACAATAACTAAGTACCCATTTTTTCCTTCTTAGTTAATTTTGAACGAGACCAACTATTTGATACCCAAAAATAATTTGTTCCTCCTTAAGCGGTTAAACCTACTCCCATAGCATCACAATGTTTGAAAAGTTACTTTAAGGCTCTATTCGGGGTAGATGCCAGTTGCCAATTTTTGGTTTTGAAATTTTTTTAACTCTTTGTAGAAATTTAATTTAAAGTTGAAATTTTTTTGTGCTTACAACCCCTACTTAATTTTCAAAATTGATAACAGAAAACTAGAAATAAAAAAAATTGGTTTCAAAAATTGATTTTGAGTCTCAAAATAACGAAAAATTGGCAACTATCGACTAGTAACCATGCCAAACAAGGCCTAAGTAATCCCAAGTTTGTGCGATGTGCTAATAATAATCCAACTCAACAGTGTCCTTCCATTAGTCCCAGTTTCAACATGCATTCCAATATTGGGCCAGTCTAGTCCTTCATTACTAGTGGCAGATACTAAAAACTCTTAGAGGGTGTTCCCTGTTTTTAAAAAAAAATTATTCATTACCTAAAATAGTTTTTTTATAAATGAAAATCAATAATAAACTAAAAATATCCTTTAAAAAAAATACATAAATAACAAATGTTCCATACAACACAATTAAGGTAAATTCTCCCCTACGAGCTTTCATATATTGAAGCGGTCCATAATCGTTCCATTTGTGATTGAATCACATACATATCTTTCAATATATGTTAGTAAAGAATCAAACAAATATTCATCATCCATTTTGTTGCATAACTCGAACTTGACATACCTCATGGCAGATAAGGCTTTGCGTACACTGCAGTCGCAACAGGTAAATTCAATGCTAACTTTATAAGCAATAGATACAATGCTTCCTTGTTTCAACCATCAATCTAGAAAGATCACCAAGCCCTTGAAGACCCTGAAACTGATCACGATGTCGCACATCCATGATGTACTTTTTCATCTCTTAAGAAAGTGCTCGGATATCATTTACATCAAACTCGTACGGATAAAGTTCCGCCATTTTTAACAACTTGGACACATCAAAACAATTTAAGAATCAATCTAAACAGCAAAAAAGCATATATCAAAACATTTAAACAACAAACACAAAAGGAGAAGAAGTGAATACATACCTTGATCGAATAGGGGACGGGAGGCAACCGACCATGAGCAACTACCGATCGCAACCACTGGCTGGGAGCAGCGATCGATCGATGAATAAAGAGTTGCGTGAGTTTGACGAACAAGGAAGAAGAAAAGGGAGTAGAGAGCAGTGGTGAAGAAGAAAAAGGAACAGGGAAGTCAAAGGAAAAGTGAAGCAGAGGTATTTCCTTTTATTCGATTTAGAATTGGAGGAGTGAGTTTTTTTTTTTTTTTTTTTCCCCTCTCTCTCTTGAGTCAAGTGGATTCTTGTGTGAGACTTGAATGGGGCACTAAAAGCAATAATACTTTATTTTCTTTAAACAAATCAATTGCAATTGTTGGCCAAGTGGGTGCCCAGGCAACCCATTGGTCTATAGTACATACGCTATTGTTCATTATTAATAGTTGTTCAGATAAGTGATAGTTAACCAAAAGTTGGCGAGGAATAAAATCGCTCGAATAACAGGCT
This sequence comes from Mesembryanthemum crystallinum, assembly GCA_030267885.1. Lineage (NCBI taxonomy): Eukaryota > Viridiplantae > Streptophyta > Magnoliopsida > Caryophyllales > Aizoaceae > Mesembryanthemum > Mesembryanthemum crystallinum. Next base: position 8,810 of record BSSO01003583.1, on the reverse strand, counting down.
TATTTTTAGGTAAGTGATGATTTAGTAATGAAGGATTTGATACGGTCGAGTTTTCGTGCAATATCGGAACACAAGGTCAAACTCGGGATTAATAGGGCCCTCATGTTGAGATTATTATTAGCACGTTGCCCAATGCTTATTTAGAGTAATTTTCCATAAGAGAAAAATAAAAATAAAATCTCATGTTTATTAGCAGAAGGTAAAAAAGGGCAAACAAGGGGGGCAAAATGGGAATTGAAACAGGGAGGAGGAGACGTAACTAGGGTTTATAAGATCGACTTAAGAACGTCCTTGCTTCTCCTCTGCCACTCTATCGCCTCTCTAGGGTTTTATCAAGGTTCCCTCCTCTCTCTCTCTCTCTCCTCTCCTCTCTCTTCATCTCCATTTCTCTTTGCATTTCCTCCATTTCCACCCCATTCCTTTGAAGAAGCTGGTTAGGGATTGGATTTATAATCTGACGCTTTTATCTTTGCTTTTGATCTCAGATTTGCAGAGTGACATTTAACCGCCGTCACTATGAGGTAATTTCCGAATCTCTCTCAATTCCTGTTAATTTGTTTCGCATGTTGCAATTCGTTAAACAGATCGTATCTTTGTGAATTAATTGATATTGTATGTTTTTGCTTTTCAAATGAAAAATGGGAATCAATTGTTAGTGTTTTTGTTATTGACCCGATTTTGAAGGGATATGTGATATTGGGTGCTAGAGATTTGTTGTTTCATTTCAAACTCTATCAGTTGTTTTGAACACTAAAGGAATAGGATGGATAGCTTAGATATATGTGAAAAATGCATGCTTTTGGCGTGGTTTATGAAGTGGGATGTTTCAATATGGTGATGGGTTTGCGAAATTTGTATTGTTACGATTAAGCTTAGGTATATATGAAAATGCACGCTGTTGGTATTGATTGTAAAGTGGGATGTTGTAGTTTGCTGATGGATGTGCAATTTTTTTTTATTGTTACCAGTAAGCTTCAGAGTGATGCTGTGAGAGAAGCAATCTCTTCGATCTATAATGATTCGAAGGAGAAGCAGCGCAAATTTACTGAAACCATGGAGCTTCAGATTGGTTTGAAGAACTACGACCCTCAAAAGGACAAGCGTTTCAGTGGGTCAGTGAGGTTGCCTCACATTCCCCGCCCCAAGATGAAGGTTTGCATTCTCGGAGATGCTCAGCATGTGGAAGAGGTATATATATGCTCTTTCCTTGTGGTAATGTTGCTTTGTTTTCGAGGTGCTTGTTTTTTCGAGTAGCTCTAGGTGATATTGGCGTTTGATTGTTGCCTTTGTATTTAGATCTTTTGGTGATTTTGTGTATTTCATTTATTATTTTGGTGTTTAATATGAAAATAGCAGTAGACTTGTAGTTGTATCATTGTGTGTTTGAACCTTTGTTCTTATAGTGCTGGATAAATTATGCCTACTTTGAATTGCTTCCCCTTCTCAACATATTTGGACAAAATATATGTATTGAGTTTGGGGTTACTCTTGCCTACTGTGCTGCTAAACCTGGCCATGTCATTTAACTATCATATCATTTGGGCTGGATTAGCATTAATCTAACATTTTTCTTAACCCCGGGAGTCTCTAGGTCTGGTATAATGTGGGGTTTGTTTTTGAATATAACAACATAGTCTGGTCTGAGTTGAGATTTTCCACTGTTTTCAGGCTTCTAAATATATAGCTATCTCACTATGAATGTGATTTTTTTCCTGAGTAGGCAGAGAAAATTGGAATTGAAAGCATGGATGTCGAAGCACTAAAGAAGCTCAACAAGAACAAGAAGTTGGTTAAGAAGCTGGCTAAGAAGTATCATGCTTTCTTGGCATCTGAGGCTGTGATCAAGCAGATTCCCCGTCTTCTTGGACCTGGTCTTAACAAGGCAGGCAAGTACTTCAGACCATTTCTGTCCCACTAGTAGACTTAATGAGATGCTTAAAGTAGTTAAAACTCGTGAATATGAGAGTTGTCTGTGTGTACCTTTTATGATGGTAGTGCAGTTGTATCATCTACTGACCAATTACAATCTGGGTTGAATATTGCAGGAAAGTTTCCTACCCTGGTCACTCACCAAGAATCATTGGAAACCAAGGTCAATGAAACCAAGGCTATGGTTAAGTTTCAACTGAAGAAGGTTCTTTGTATGGGAGTTGCTATTGGAAATTTGGCTATGGAAGAGAAGCAGGTCTTCCAGAACGTTCAAATGGGTGTCAACTTCCTTGTTTCTCTATTGAAGAAGAACTGGCAGAATGTAAGTTATCTATCAATTATCACTGGTGAACAGTTATATGATCAAATCACATCTGTGTAAACCCTTGGTAAACTATTATGTTAACATGATCTATGTCACATGATCAGGTCCGCTGCTTGTACCTCAAGAGTTCCATGGGTAAGCCATACCGCATCTACTAAGCTGTTTCAGTCTCCACCAATGGAAAAGCAGGAGTTTTGCAACATCTTAGAGAAGCTTGGAGAAGAACGATACAGCATGCAAATGTTATTCATTATGTTTCTTGTTCTTTTCTGTACTGAATTTAGACGAAGTAGGGAAGTCACATATATTTGTGAATGTACCTGCTTTTTTGTGGTAAATTTTGGTGCAATTTGTTACAACCAGAGAATTACCAGTTTTGCTAGCAATGATTCAGTTAGAATATTCATGTTGCATCTTTAATTTTGGGTTAATACATCGAGTTTGAGCAGTTGCAACTTGTCTCCTGTTATACATGAGCAGATAGATAATTCTCCTTGCTATTTGTGTCCAAGGATCATTTTCTGATTTAGTGCCTGTTTGGCCAAGTTTTTCTCAACTTCCTACTTTTTCTTTCACATTTCTTCATCACCTTATCTTCTATCATCATCTTTACCACTTTTGACTTCTAAGAAGTTAAAAATAGGAGTAGAAGTAGAAGCTACAGATTGGATGGTATGGGAAGATGGGTATCAATTCTTAAGATAGTGGTGGTGGTTTACCTCAGGTTGCACGAATACTCTTGCAGTAATGTAAGTAAGCTGTAACTGTTTAGTTGATACTAGAAATGGTTGATAAGCTCGTCATTCTATTGGAGTATATTTAAGAAATTTTTGCCAACCTTATAAAACTACTTTCTCTAACAAAATCCCCCTTTATAATTTTTCTTGAACACACCTTCTTATACAGTATACATTTCACCCTAATGACACCCCCATGCCACCTCTTAAAGGATGTTTTCGGCTATATATCTGACCCGAACATACCGAATTGCCCTCAACCTACCCCCTTCCTTTCCTTTTTCATTAATAAGTACTTTTGATATTTTTTTCTCTCCACCACCACCACATCTGCTACCACAACCGATATTACTCTCTCATCACTCATAATCAAAGTTTAATTCAACATCCCCGTTTTGATTTTATTAATTTATTGTTCTCTTTTCTCATTCTCAAAATCTCCCAAATCAACATACCCATCATTCAAAATAAGGAAAAGTTTTCAACACGATATGAACAATCCATCTTTACCCACTCAAACTCAATCTCAAACACATAGGTTAAACGTATCAACCAACAAGAAATCAATCAAAAGTAGAAATAAAGCGGGCAAATAATTTAAGTTAGGGTTTTCTATTTTTGCTTTTGGGGTAAATTGGAGAATGCCATGGTCTGTCAAATGGAGGCCAACAATTAGGTGAATGGTGGTGGAGAGAAGAGTGAGGGTCAAGATTTAGACAAAATGCCTTGTGTGCAAGTCACATGAGGGCATTTCGGTTAATTCAAGTAATTTCTCATCGGAAACAGCCTTGAGAGGTGGCGTAGGGGTTATTATTAGGGCGAAATGTATTTATGAGACGGTTTTGTTCAATTTTTTTTTTCAAAAATGGGATTTTGTTAAAGAAAGTGGTTTCTTGAGGGGGGTTTCGCCAACTTTTTCCATGTTTAATCAATCAAATAAGCAATTTTTAGAGATTGTGCCGTCCCATCAGTTGACAAGTCATCATCACAGTTATATTGGAGCCGGTACTGAGGGTAAATCAAAAGGTACGACAACCTAGTACTTACAGTTCAATAGGTCCAAGTATATGGATATTTGTTGGTTGTGACCCTCAGTCAGTTTATTACTGTACTGCTACAACATTTTTGTGACATTGAATAGTGTCAACTCTCATCAGTTACCATCATCTGGGCATCTTGTAGACTGGTAAGCCTTTCTTTATTGGCAACCTGTAGTTCTAGGTGTCCCCAAATCCCAATATCTGGAATGTTATTTCAGCAACCATCATTAACCCCCACCCCGAACCTCCTTTACCAATATCAAAAGTTTTCTTTTTGCTCCCATTCCTACACGTTACTCCACATTGCAAGTTAGGCCCTGTTCTTTACAACATATTAGATCGGAATAATGAAGTGAACTCGCATAACATAACAAAATTGACTCGCAGAACGGAACGATTACAGAACGGTAACAACAGTAAGACATGGCCTACCGAGGCTTACCAGTAATGTCAACTACCAACTAATTGAAAGGTTGAACTGCAAGGCACCAAATCATTAGTGACATTACTTTATGAAAAAATTCATCATCAAGATGTTACAAATGTTTCTCTATGGGGCTCTCTTTCAAGTTTCATCAACAGGGCTGTATCGCTATCACCAATTTGAACATAAATACCGGCAACCACAGAGAAGAGTTACTACACAATATTCCTTCTGCTGAATTATGATCATGCTACAACAAACAATAGATATGTAATGCTAATCAATAGTATTTGAGGATTAAGAAATGCGGGTGACTACCGTCAAAAAGAATTACTTATAAACCACCTTTGACAAAGTGTAAGCAATCTGGATATGAGGCTTGACCTATTACTTCACCATGAAAGAACTTTTACAACTGCACCCACCCACTGCACTTGGATTTTCATTTACCTGCATGTTGAATGAGAATTGCGATCAACTAAAATTGTAATGATAGTTCCACTAGCAAATAGGTGAGGACAAAAAGCTGGTTAGCCGCATTTTGGTGCCTTAATATCATGCTACAACAAACAATAGACTTTATGTAATGATAACCAATAGCTCCCTTGAACTCTACTATGCTCTTTGTATCAAATAACAGTCTCACTTCATGACAGCATAGATTTCAAGCAAAGCTAGTGAGGATGATAGCACGAGGAAGTTAACAATTGAGGGTAAATTGACTTCGAAAAAAAAAGGGACAACATCTGTGATTTGGGATTCTTTGAAATATGGAAAGCGATACCATTAATCTGGGACAACAGAAGCACGTCTCTGTCAAATAGCTCTTGACCATCATGCTCCTCAAATGTTTACAGATACTTTGGCTTCAATACAATAATCCCTCCATTTCTAAATATAAGTTGTTTTAGCTGGGTACATAGAAATTAAGGTGTAATATAACTTACCCCACTATCCTTATTTGTTGTTTTCTTTTTTTCGTTTTTCTATTTTGACACTTCCAAAACATCTTTGTCTCTCATATTCTCTCTTTCATGTTTATAGTGGATTATTGCAAAAAAATTCTCTCATGTTAAAGCACCACCTTCATCTCCCTGTTTTATTGTTCATTCCCACTTCCTGCTCATCCTTCTTCTCGAAACCAGCCATTTATGATTTTTGTTCCAAATAAATTAAACTGGAACCAAATAGAAACGCTTGAGATTGAATGGAGTTAATAATTCGATTCAAGATCGAGTACAAGCTTCTCTAATTCATCATCCTCTGCTTTGGCTTTATGTTGTTCATTATGGAGAAGAGGGAATGATTTTGGACTAGGATGAAGAGCATAGATTGTCAACAAGTTTTTTCCTTGCATATTGAACTTCGATGAATGATTGCTTAAACAAAAACTTCAAGAAAAAGAAAGGGAGAGAGAGGATGAGCTTAGTTACTCGTTAACAATGAGATAGTAGAAGGGAGAGAGTCCCATGACAGGAATATGAAAATTTCTTCTCAAATTCTTGAAGCCTATACAAGACTACAGTGAAGTAGGAGAGAGAAAGGGAGGACTAAAAAGACCTGATAAGAGTGTCGTGATTACTGGAGTAGTTGGAGAGAGAATGACTTGGGAAGATAAAAGTCGTTGGGGAAGATAAACTTAAGAATTTAAGGCTTTAGTAAATGTAAGGATATAAATGGAAAATCTGTCAAATTACTTTGATATTGTACAACGAATTATACTTTGAAACAAGAACAAATAGCTAAAACGACATATTTGGAAATGGAGGGAGTATTATCTTTGTTATATCGATCTTAATAGAATGTTATATAATTAATAAGCATGATACACCAGTAAGATCTAATAGTACTTGTTATCATGAGATACTTTTATGATTAAAAAATGGTGCCTTGCAAATTTTCTTTCAAGGTTGAGTTAATGATAACCATAAGCATTAATGTCCACAGAATCAGTTTATTGTACCAAGTATGAGTGAACCAGAAAAGAGAATAGTCAGCTATCTTTCTTATTGTCATATAAGGGGTTATCATATTGTTTTTATATTTTATAAACTTTTGGGTGGTAAAGCTTTTTGCTATTATAAAATGCAAATATTATGCAAGCAGCTACATACAGGAAACAAAACATATATAAGCCACATTAGATGCAATTACAATGCTCCCCAAATGCTGTAGCAGTAACACTACTCATAGTCATAGCTTAACTAGTCGCAGTAATAGCCACACAGAAAACTCTGGCCTCATGAGATTGTACCTTAACATACAACCAATATGCGTATTACTAGGAAGAACTTTATAAGCCATTTTGACATTATTATGCACAAAAAAACACTAAAACTGCAGATTATCATAATAGTTGTAGATTGTAAGCATTTCAACAGTAAACAGCCATCTCATAATTCGTAACATAGGATAGTCCGGGTACGAAAGGACCAGATCATGGTAACACAGAACAGTGAAGAACAGACACAAATCAAACGATGCTCAACACTAACCACTCACAGCAAAACTTGAATGACAAGTGAATACAATAAGCAAAGATTAGTTTTTTGAAATAAAACTTCTTTAGAACTATGTAAATATGCCAAATTACAGGCAATTAACTTCATCTGATGGCCTCAACTCATAATCTTGCCGAGCTTATTAGAATAATAACAGTTTTACATTTCAAACAGATAATCAAGAGTATTATCCACCACAATCAGCAAGAGGTGTGATCATTCTTGCAGGAAGCATTCTTTAACGTCAGCAACATTTCTTAACTATCACTAAAGGACACCTCTTTCTCTCACCTCTAATGACAATATACTGCAAATATTCTCCAAACTATGTTACGAGGGTATAAAATGTGTTTGATGAAATGCAAACACAGGACATGGTGGCAGCAGTTAATATATTTCAAATTCGAGTAAATCACAAAATCAAGTTGGATAGAAACAAAAACCAAACTTGCAATGAAACCACGGATGTCAATTAGATTGACTAGTTCTTCTATGTATATAGACATATCTAATATTGAGCTGCAATATAGATTATCCTTTGCAACAGAAGGATGACTAACCTGAAAGGCGGAACGAATAAGCTCCTCAACATAATCAATACTCGCGCCTTTCACAAAGTCGTAAGAAATCCTATCAACCACCAATTTGACACCGTCCTTCTCGAATATTCTACAAAAACAAAATCAGCAATAAAGACATGACTATGCTAAGTACAAAATGGTCGATTAACAAGCATCACAATTTCTATGAAAGAAATCCATTAAGAAATGCAAATACCTGTCATCTGAGTTGGTCTTATCTTCCAGCGTAAACGCATATTGAAATCCGGAGCATCCACCAGCTTCTACGCTCAAGCGAAGCATCTTATCGGCATTCTCAGCAGCTTGTAGCTCCTTCATCCTCTGAAACGCATCATCCCTAAAGTCAGTCAAAGAGTCTTTCATAAATGAAACTGGTACAGTATATGTAGCAAATTACTATCCATCAATCCAATCAAACAGAACAAAATCCATCAAATTTGAATCTCCTGAAACAGAAATTGACTTATCTTCATACAAACTGTAAATTGCAATCAATTAATTGCGAAACTAATCCGAAAATGAAACTCGTAAATCAAGAACATCGTTTGAAACACTCAGAAAAGCTTGAATTGTTGGAATTTATGTAATTACCAATCATAGAAAGAGAGAGATTACCCGAACACAGCTGTCGGTCATGTGAACGGCATCGGAGGAAGGCGACGGAGAAGAAGAAGATGAAGGAGAAGCTTCTGGAAGCGCAGAAGATGAATAGGAAGAGAAGGAGCTTAGAATTCGTTGATTTTGACGAAGGCGAACAGCGAAGTTGGAAGCGATTCGTGAAACCAGCGATCTCGCCATGGATGGAGAAATGGAGCTTTCTCTCTCCTCTCTGCAATTCAAAGAGTTGTTGTTCGTTTTGATATGCGTTTGTGCGGTGTCGAAAATGTGGTGTTGTTTGTGACCGCTGGTTGGGATGGAGCAGGCGTTGGCCACACTCTCACGCTTATGTCACGTGTTTACTTATTGAACAAGTTACTACATCGGTTGTTAAATGAAAGTGAGGTTTGGTTTTCCGCAATTGAGAACAGATGGAGTATTAATTATAGAAAAAATTGCCGCCAACCCCCCTATATAATAGAGTTTTTGTGAAAAACCCCCTATAAAAAAAAGTTGCAAGGAACCCCCTATATCACTAGAACCTTTTAGTAAACCCCCTCTCCGGGCATTTTTTTATATTTCCGGTGGGTTTGATTTTTTTTTGACCGTTTTGCCCCTATTTAATAACTATATACCCTTTGGTTTTATTTTTCCTCCAAAATCAACCTTCAACATT
>BSSO01003582.1:0-16197 GCA_030267885.1 Mesembryanthemum crystallinum | reverse complement strand
CACTTGAGAGTGCAATTTACACTTGCACCCATCTTCTCTCACAAAGTCAAGAAAAAAGAAATTGAAAAACTTAAATAATTTATTAACAAATCCATGTGTCACCTTCTAAGGTTGAGAGTGTAAATAGCATTTCTCTTGTTCGAAATAATGTAAATAGTAGATAGACATTTAGGTAACTAAATATCAAACTACAAAGGTATAAAAGTGATGTTATGTATATGATATGAAGACGTGGAGTTTCAAACAAATAAAGATAAAAGTACATATTTTATATTACAAAACATAAAATTTTTAAAATACAGCAAGGACTTGACTCAACGGGTAGATCGGGCTTGGTCGGGTCTTGACCAAGAAATATTCGGATTATTCGCGTATTTTTAATGGGGGGTCATGACAGATTGGTATGTTTTTGGCACCGGCGACATTTAGGTTTTTATTAAGAATCGGCTACATTTTGGTATTTTTTTTCGAAAAAAAAGTGCAAATTCACCCAAAAACATTTGTCGGAGAGAGAATCTTTGAATGAAAAATGATTTTTAATCATTTACTGCATTTATTGTAATTTCCTACCATTTTGTTCTATTTTCACTTTATTTAAACTTTGTTGGGACTAATATTAATTGTGAAATCTGCTAAAAAAAAAAGAATTAGATATATTTATAACATTTGAAAGAAGGAATAAGGTGGGGAAGTTAGGGTCTAAGAGAAGGGGGAAAACCGAGTGAAGATAGGTAAAATTAAGGCAATTAGAGTGAAAATCAAACACTTTAATGAAGTGAACCTAGGACAAAATGGGTTGAAATTACAATAAATGCAATAAATGATTAAAAATCATTTTTTATTCAAAGATTCTCTCTCCGGTAAATGTTTTTGGATGAATTTGCATTTTTATTCCAAAAAAATACCAAAACGTCGTCAGTTCCCAATAAAAATACGTAAATGTCGCCGGTGCCTAAAAAAAATACCAATCTGTCGTGATCCCTCATTAAAATTACCCTTTTGATGATGCGACCCGCTTAACTTCAATCGAATGTAAAAGGGTAGCTTATCGGCCCGTTTTTACCCACTTCCCTGCCCTACACTTTCGAAGTTCCCGCAAAAACACACAGAAATAACAGTATAACACACACCCCTTTGAACTTTGAAGCCTCCTGTTCTGCGCCGGGCAAAATGGAGTTCAACTGCTCCGACATTAGCACTTGGAAAGAGGCACTATCATCCTACCCATCTCGCATTCTCTCTCTTTCTCTTAACAAACCCAACCTCATCTCCCTCGACCAATTCTACCGCACTGAACTCCCTTCTCTTCTTCACAGTCGCCTCCCTTCTCCCCATCTCACTCGCTCCGACCTCCACTCCCTCATGCAATGGAAGCTCACTCGCGGCAAATTCAGGTCCATTTTCAAATCTCAAATTAATCCAACTTTTTTACAATTTAGGGGTCACTTTTTACAACCTAGGATCATAAGTCGTCAAAAAAACACACCTAAATTGTTAAAAGATTGGTCGGGTTATTAGACGATTGCACAAAAGTGTTACTTTTAACTTCTTTTCTTTCTGATTATTGTGTCCCTGATTTTTGCGGAATTCGCTATTGATGTCTGTTGGTGGGCAGGCCGCGGTTGCTGGGATTTGTGGCGTCCCTTGATGAGGAGTTGGTGAAGTCGGCATCTCAGAAGGCGTTTCTCTCTCTTCCTGATTTATCGAAAGCCGTTATGGAGCTCACTGTTCTTAAAGGTATCGGCCCCGCCACCGCTTCCGCCGTCCTTGCCGCCTTCGCCCCCGATGTTGCCCCCTTCATGTCCGATGAGGTCCAATTTTTACGGCTTGTTCCCTTTCCACCATTTAAAGGGAGTATTTTTTTGTCCCTTTATTTTATTTTGTTATTGTTGTTTTTTTGTGTCTCAATTTGTTGGTAATAATTGTTCTTTGGGTTTATTCTAGTACATTGATCATCAAGGGTTTATTCTTCAAAAGAAGATTAATTTATCATTAGTTTTTTTTTCTTTTTTTTTCCCCTCCCTGTTTGGTTGTTGAACTTTGTTGATTCTAGATATAGTTGTTGGACTTTGTTCAATTTTATTAATAATGTTGTTGAATTCACGGACATCATTGGTTTTTGCCGATTTAATTTTTTCCCATTTGTTTTAGTGATTTTTACCAGTTTTATTGATTTGTACTGAACTTTGCTCAATTTTCTGAATTCAACTAAAATCATATGAGGAGAACATACCCTGAGTTAACTAGACATGATAATTTAACTTATAAAATTACAGTCTCAAATTGACAATAAATTCTATATACATATTTTTCCTCTGATTAGGTTATTTGTTTGTTTCTTTTTCTTCTGAATAGGCTATGGAGGCTGTGCTTGGTAATTCAAAAGATTACTCGTTGAAACAATATCTTTTGCTCGCCAGCAAATTGCAGGAAAAAGCCAAGGTTGGTTGTTTACTTCTTTCATTTTTATGTGATTGAGTATATTTTCATGATAAGCTAAGAGGGCTAAAATGCCTACTATATTATATGTGATTGTGGTGATGTTACTATTATATTATTTCACAATTTGTATCTTTGCTATATTTCATTTGATGTCACACAGAGTTTGGCCGATATGATTTTATTAAATCTTTGCTTAGACTATACTTATTCAGGAAATATTTTAGCTTTGGTTCCTTATAATTTCGAAAGTGCAATCATGTCCATTCAGACTAGGATTGAAGCATTTTGTTTATGTCTTGTGTCGTAGTTGAAAATTTGAAGATGACATATAGATTTTCTTATTGATATTGGTTTGACTTATTGAAGAATTGCTTAAGTTGACACAAACATTTGGGCAAAGATTATGTGGGAACATAATCTGAAAACATTATATTAATATGAGCCTGTCAATATGTAACAGGTTTATTTCAATTTACATACCCCATATATGAAGAAAAGGGCTCTAATTAGAGGATTGGGTTCCACATAGTAGCTCGATCTTTTCTTTTCTTTTTTTTTTTTTTTTTTTTTTTGGTGAAAAAGATAGATTTTTCTCATTTCCCAAGCATGACCAAGCGATATTTTCAACCTAACAGTATGGATGAATGGGAGCCACCTGCTAGGCAGGGTTCCCCCTTAGACTTCATGCTTTAAGGCTGCAACAAAACTTTACCTCCTACATGATTGAAACCAAGAACTTTTTATCCCTACTAGAAATTTTTTTCTTATCTGACCTGTTAATTCTAGCTATAACTACAAATTAACACTTTGAACAAGAGCATTATCAAGTAAATGAGCATTATTAAAGCATGCATTAATTATTTCCCTCCTTATGGAATAAACCATAGCAGCTAGAGCAGCAGCATTTACAAGTTTTTGCAGCCTGCTTCTGTGACTTTTGTCTATCTAGTTAAAGAGGCTCTGTATATTGTCTCCATTGGCTTTCGGTCCCAGCCATGCTTTGACTTGGTGTAACAGATTTGCAAATCTTGGACATCTAGTAAAGAGGTGTACATGAGATTCCTGGCCCTAAGAGCACAGCTAGCAGCTGCTATTACCAGGAAGAAAACCCATTCTCTGCATCCTGTCCTTAGTAAGAAGTTTCTGCCTTGAAGCAATCCAGAGTGTAAAGCTGTGCCTGGGCTGGTTTATAGATCCCCAGATTAAGTTAGTTAGCACGTTTGCACTTAGCGAAATCTCCTGCAATGTGTTTATAACCAGAGCCTGCTGTATAGATGCCATTAGCAGTGAATTGCCACTAGTTTCCAGAACAATACCCAGTATAGAACATGGATATGAGTATATGACCTTATTCAGCTTTAACCAATACCAGTTGCTATTTTGCTTTGGTATATGAATCCACATATCAACTCCTTTTTTAAGTAAAGCTCATTTACCCACTTTACCCGTAGAGTGTTCTGCTTGGAAGCCACAGCCCAGATGTGTTTATCATTGATTGCACAGTTCCAGTTATGACATCTTTTGAAAACCAGAGTGTCCTCCTTGGTCTGTTTCTTGGTTTGTTGGTAATGATTATAACTTTTTTCTTACATGAATTTGCGCATGCAAGTGCGAGGACTTCCTTGAATTTCTCAAATCACACCACTTTTTGAGCCCATCAAATTGAGACACTCTCTTCTAATGAATAATGATAGAAGACTAGTTGTTGTCATAGTTCTTTCAAAGGCTTTTTTGTTCATGATAGTAAGTATAATAGTGATCCATTCATTTCATCAGTTTTCAATTATTCTGAGGATAGCTCTCCCTCTCATAGAAATTATGTTTAATGTCTCTTGGTATGAGAATTATTCATAGTAAAATATTCTAGTTTACACTCTGATGTTCGGATGATAAATGATTCCAGATTCGTCCTTTATGATCATAGAAAGATTAGGGGACAATAGCGGGTGAATGATTGAGGAGAGAGCGTAAATAAGGGAATTAATAAGTAACTTCATAGAAGCTCATTTCTTTTTCTTTTTTTTTTTTTTTTTATATTGTGAAACATGCTTTTTCATGCCCCAAATGACCAAAATGGTATATTTTTTGACACTCTCGCGACAATATGGTATATTTAAAATCACTTAGGTCATTAGGGTATAAAAAAAATCCACTTTTGGCATATTCCCCACAAAACCCGGAATCTGGGAGAATCTTTAATAAAAAAATGATTTTTATTCTTTTTATGTTATTTTTCATCCTTTTATGTTATTTTCTTTCTATTTCTTTTGGGTTATTTATTTTCCATCCCTTTCTCCCTTTTTTTTTTCCCTTTAATTCCTTTCTTTTCTTCTTTTCTTTTCTGCCACGTTTTTAATTCCTCCAACTACTTCTAACAGTTCCCTACATTTGCTTTCAATTGAGTTCAATTCGAAAATTAGGGTTTTGAATCACAAAGGGAATCTGTGGTAATTAAAGTATTGATGACATGCAACTGAACCAATCTTCAAATTCCTTCAATTCGCATCCTTCATTGTCAATTTCGAGCATCAATTGATGAATATGGCTCATAGAAGTGGCAAAAAATCGCGAGAAACAAGCGAGAGCAATATGGTGAAGGGTTCAATGGGTATGAAGAATGAGGAAGAAGAAGCCAACGAGGGAAGGGAAGAGGCGGAGGGAGAGAATAAGGAATATGCAGGATGATGCTGCTCCTAATTAAGAGGAAGAATTTATGGGTGTTGTGGTGGGAATATGGGATTCTGATTTTTGAGTTGTTGATTAGGAGAACCATTTTGGTGATTAGTGTGCCTGGATGAGTGGATTTGGGGAATTTGATCTAGATTTTTTGTGTTTTTTTGTTAATTTTGATGAGGGTTTTTGAGAGACAGAGATGATGATGATGATGCTTCCAGAAAGCTTCTCAATCTGTCAAACTCCTTCTCAGTCACGATCGTCTCCTCTCTCTGTGGAGCATTGAAGATCTCTACAAAACTTTCTCTGACCTCTGTTCTTTGCATCTTGCCAAATTGAGGAAAAGAAAAGAAGAAAATAAAGGAATAAAAGGGAAAAAGGATGAAAAGGGATTGAAAATTGAATAAGCCAAAAGAAATAGAAAGAAAACAACTGAAAAGGATTAAAAATAACATGAAAGAATTAAAAATTATTTTTTTATTCAAGATTCTCCCTGATTCCGGTTTTTGTGGGGAATATGCCGAAAGTGGATTTTTTTTATACCCTAATGACCTAAGTGATTTTAAATATACCATATTGTCGCGAGGGTGTCAAAAAATATACCATTTTGGTCATTTGGGGCTTTTTCGTGCTATTCAGCTAATGATCAAATATCAAGTATGACTCATGTACTATTTGATAAATTTTAGACAATGGTTACCAGTTGAACATGGTTTGTTTATCCACTTTTGACTTAATATGTATCCATTCTTGACTCTTGAGGTTGGTTTACAAAGAAAACAATGTGAAACCAATCCGGAAGTTGATATCCCCATAAAGCGTCTAATTTTCTCGTCGATATTTATTTCAATTAACCTCAAAATCTCTAATATGTTTACAAAAATGCCATTGTGTCAATTTAAATTTAGCTTTTCTTGGAACCAACATCTTTTTTTGTAAGGCTGTAACGCAATTAACAGTGTTAAAAAAAAAATAAAAGTCTAGCAAACTTAATCCTAAAAATTAGAAATATTGTTGTGTTCTTCAATTTAACAAATACCAAATGAACATGAAAGCTATACTCGACTTTCCTTGTAAAGTAAATACTCTTAAAAAAGTACTCCCTCTGTGTCTCAATATAAGGCTTCCTCTATTTTTGTGAGTCATTTGTCTATTTTGAGTTTTGAACACTAATTAAAAAAAAAAAAGATTGATTCAATATAATATTATATTACTAGATTGATCTTTGGAAGTGCATTTATACGGTATCATTACTATAATTTGTGATGATACTACATCCGTCCCGCTAAAATGTTGTCAAATCAAATTTTGAACGTAGATTAAGGAGAGCTATTTTGTGTCAAGAACACCCACAAAGCCCTTGCAAGTTGTTTAATTATTAGGGAGAGTTGCAAATGGGGTAATGTTTTTATTGTTTCTTTTGGTTCCAAGTGGGTTAATTGTTTAATAAAGGCAAGGGTAGGATAGTCTTTTCATACAAAGTCCTTGGCCTAACACGCAAAAGACAGCATTTTAGCGGGGCAATTTTTTTTGGCATTTGACAGCATTTAAGTGGGACGGTGGTAGTATATAAGAAAACATATTGAAAGATCAGTGTGGTCCACTGAAGACTGTGAAAAAGTTAGTAGGCCCTATATTGTGAGACAGAGGAGTAGGCCCTACAGTGTGAGACAGAGGGAGTATTGTACAGAAATCAATCACTAAACAAGCAACTAGGCATCTATATTCCTTTAATTGAATATGTGCTAAACTAATGTGGAAAAGTTTTTCCCAATTTTCTGCTAATTGAGGGCTTAAAAAAAAAAAAAAACAATTTCACATGTGATTCATACCAAACAATTAGTGTTTCATGATCAAACTAAATCAGATATTCATGGATTTCTTATCATATAACGAAGTACATTATTCTAGTAACATTTATTATTGAAAATTGCTAGTTACTCCGAAGCAACACAATTTGCTAAAAGCAATAGAGAATTTGATGCGTCAAGTTCATTCACCCGTCGAGTTGATCCTTCATAAAGGTCCTGCATCTTTTTTTGTAATTCAATGAGTTGAGTCAAATCAAGCTCATCAATGGGTTGTTGCATCCTAGCCTCGCAATTGTGTGCCTCTTTCTCAAACATCGAACTCCTCTTCTTTTCTTCTTCTATTTCGGCTTCTAGATCGATAAGTTCTTGATTGAGTTTGTGAGCTTTGGCTTTATCAGTCTTAGATGTTGATGGAGTATAGCCATTGAGATATTGATGATGTTGTTGACTCTTGTTTTGATATTGATGAACCACTTTCTCCACATTGGGCTGCCCAAAGGAGAAAGGCTTACCACCAATAGAAAATACGATAATTGCGATCTCAGCAGCACATAAAGTACAAATCTCATTTGCTTTCTTAAATAGCCCAGATCGACGCTTGGAAAATGTGACCAACCTAGAGGAGCTATTTGCTATCTTTTTCATTTCAACTTTTCGACGCCCCATTCCTTCTCAAGACTTCTTATTCTTTGCTTAGAAATTTTAAATAAAAGGAATGGTGATTCTCTTTTCTGTAATCACTATTTAACAAGAACTAAGTAAGATATGAACATTGAATGTGATTCATTATGTTGACAATTTTGGAAGAAAATCAAAATAGTATAGTGTTCCATATAGGTACATAATAATTAAACAAATAGGGTAACTACTTTACGGTGATCTCTATCTTGCTGAAAATTAATGTTTTAATATGTTAATTGTTGTTTTGTTCCTTTAGTTGGATTATTCCTTTCGTAAAGTTACCCACCAATGTAATTCCTGTTTTTCCCCCCTATTTTGTGATAACTATGATAACTATTATGTAACTGAACAATTGAATACATGTAGTGTGTAATATATAAATTGTCTATATTGAGTGCAAGTAACTTATTAGTGTTGTGAGGTTTACTCAAAGTTTATATTAATTTAGTTCAACGATAATGTATTCGGTCCTTTAAAAAGAAATTATGTAAATGATGCATGTGATATTGTCCACAATAGTTCACCCATATTCAATTAGGTTTTCTTGTCACTTTTTTTCTTCATTCGATTCCTCATCAATATACTAATTTACCACATAGTTGAAGCAACAACCTAAAATTATGCTATGTTCATTTTAATTGAATGATGCTGAATTGTTTTGAATTGAATTGAATTGAACTTATGTTTTTCTTTGTGATCCATGTACTTCATCAGCGTTGCCAAGTTATAGCTCTGAGTTTTCTTCTGCTCTTGTCCCATAGTTCGAATCTCTTGTATGTTTTTGACGTCTATGATATATATTTTGTAAAATTATTTGGTATTCTATTTGATTCTTATTAATTGGAGATCTATGTTGAACGAAAAGGGAAGTGGGAAAATAGCATCACAAAAACGGGAAACTTGGAAACGTTATTTCTCAAAAATGAAACGTAAATGAAGAGAAAAAAATATTTTTCTGCCTAGAAACCTAATATTATCTTGATTATCTTAATAATAATTTATAAAAATTAGCTTTTAGAGTTGACTTGGGCAATATTGAATTTTGAAAGAGATTAATAGAAAGAAAAGATAATTTTGAGATTTTAGAGGTGAATGAGTGGAAAAGTTGTTCAATGAAGATGAAGTTTCCTCTAAATTTCTTTGGGTTTTCAAGTTTCCGAAATGGAAAACTTGACCTTCTTGAGAGTTTCTGTGCATTGTCGCAGCGCAGCTCTGTTAAATTAGTGGCAAACACGATCTACAACTCTAGTACACTTACAATAGCAGAATTTTCTTATGAGTTAACCTCGAACTCAAGTTGGTGTTACTTCGATTAAATTTTATGTCATATAGTATGGTGGAAGCATCCTATTTTAAATAGAGTTCAAAGGGCCAATACTTGGCAAATTTTCAACTTTATGTTACAACAAATTAAATTAAATTCTCACTAAGTTGTCCTTTGCTTCTTATATGTTGTGAAGTAGAAGGTGCTTAACAATTTTCAATCAAAGATCTAATTGAACAGCCCTTACAGTCACATATGTCTACCCTCATCATACTCGGATCTATGCGAGAGCCTCGTGGGAGGCGCTGGGACGTGGGCTTAGGACATTGGCCGTTGAAGAACTATCACTACTTGTATCTCACTTTCATTTGGATGTAAACTGATCCAGCTAATAAACCTGTGTTAGATGGCGCTTTTTAAAGATTTCTGCCAACAGTTTAGTTCATAACTACAACACAAGAATATAGAGTATGAGACATGTGAACAGTCATTCTTTAATGTATCTAGAAGAATGCTTGTCTTTTAGCCTGCTTAATATAATTGTTGCGTTTGCTATCTTGTATCTTCTAATTTCATTTTGTAATTAAGAATCAAGAGAGGCTGATCAGACTCTAGATATTATGTTGCGTTTTCTTCATCATCCATGTTATCTTTCTATTTCTTTATATCTTTTTGGGCTATTATTTTCAGGAACTCAGTTCAGACAATGAGCAATTTACAGCATCAGATGTGGAAAGGGCTCTGTGGAGTGCTGCTGTTGGAGCTAAATTAACTGGCTCATCGGTGAAGGAGGAGTTGCAGGTTAACTCAAAGAAATCCTGTGGGAGAAAGAGGAAAATATCTAGTTGAACTCTTGGCTTCTGATGTCATCATTCATTAATGGTTTGATCTCAACTTGCTCTCTACATCATGGCATCTTAAAAGTAACCTAACTTTTTGAGTTTTGTAGTTGAATTCAAGTGTTGGATAAGTGTATATCCTACCAAAATAGATGCTTGACCTTAAGCTTTAGGATGCTGTAAAAATGTTGTACAGTACCTTGTTGTAGAACTATTCGCTACTTTTACTTATCTAAACAGATGAATTTCCTGTTTACTCTTTATTTCCTTCTTTTTTCAAATTGGTAACGAGTGATGTGGGCTAGTAGGATTTTATCCCTAGTAGAAGCTTTACCTCTTGTTGATCTTAAAAGTGGGATACCAAGTGGTAGCTATAGAGGCCTCTGTAGCATGCCATGTCAGGGAAGAAGTGTGAGTTGCACAAGCACCTGATGTACTGAGCAACCAAGTCATAAATTCCCTGAACTCTTGCATTCAGAAAGGAGTATGATTGATTTTTGAACCAATATCAATAGTTTGACTTTCTGCACGGATGTTCTGTTTGTCTTATATGTTTTGAATTTCATTTCGCTTTAGATGGTATTTTGCAATTGGCCAGCAAGACCCTACTTATGTCTCACAGGGCAGCCTGAATCTCTTTGTTCAGGTTGTTAAGACTTTCATCAATCTTAAAGCAACCTGCGATACTTGTCCAAACATGGCAAGAGAAAGGGCAATGCATTGCTACTACTGCAATACGCAATTGCTGCTAGTTGCCTATTCTGGTTTTGATTAGCAGTACACCCATCCTACTTTTCTGCTATGAACCCTTGTCTTGTTGAATAATAAAACTTTTTGATCAGTAAGCATTGGTCTCTCTTGAGGTGCAGTGTCTGTTGTGTCTTGATAAGACATAAACAATTTCAAAGGAAGACATTTAATGTCGGTCAGAGGTAATAGTGATAAAGTGTGGAATAGCATATACACAGTTATGAGATAAGATCTCGGATCGAATAGGTTCGCAAATCATATGAGCACAAAGAGAATGAAGAGAAGAAGATGAAAAGATTTGATGGTGCATTGTATATTGGCTGACTGGATATTGTAATGCTAACTTTTGACGATTAGCCTGTTTACTGATACACCTTTAAGAGGATTAGAAGTGGCCTATTCGCTGTTGGGACTTTTTTCATACTCCTAGTCCTCTATTGAATTCAAGGAGAGAGCTGAGCAACCCTTTTCCTCTGCTGGTCCAACCAAGACCAAGAACATTATTTGTCTTCATTTTATGTTTCTGGTCGATCAAGTATCAATTAGTATGTAATTGACAGTGATATGCAATTTATCCAAAGTGAGGTATCATGGTTTGAAGTGCCAAAGCTTTGAGGTTGGTATTTGATTCTTATATATCAAACTCCTGGGGGTAATACTCTGTTTTCTCCTATCCAGCGGCCATTGATAGATGCCACTGGTCCCACCCAGAATCCGCACTTCTCTCACTCGTCCTTTTTGTCCCTCACTCCCTTATGTCTAGATTCTGAACTGTCTGTAGTAACCCCAAAAAAGATTTTCTTTGTACATGACTGCACCACCGCTGCCCCTTTAACCCACCAACTCGGAATATGAAGTATTTCTTTTTGATATGTAGTCCCCTGTAATAGAATGGGTTGTCGTTTTTGGGGATGGGTATGGTGTTTCTGCTTATTGTGCCTGAGGTTTGAGTTTGGTTGCTATTGTTCGTGAGGGATGTTTAGTGGTCTAAAATTAGTCTATGATTTGCTTGTGGTAAAGTTTCTGGACAGTTTTGTTTTGCTTGCCTTCACCTTCTTTTACTACAATGTAATTTTTGTAAAATATCCTTTGTTAGCTGCTGTTTCTGTATAACCAGCCATAGGATAGAGCTATGCATGGGAATATTGGATCTTCAGCAAAGCAGGTCTGCATAAGGAACTTTCTGTTGATCACCCAGCATCAATTTGTAACCTTCAAGTATGCTGTACACTTTATTCTGATATCTCCAATCAGCCCTTGTGCAAATTTCACTCTGATATTTAGCAAGATTTTTTATGAGCTGCCCACATGAGTTTTTGCACAACATGTTCTGAACTTTGCATTTTTGAAGCTCAAACCACCATTTTTTTAGGCTTACAGATGAAATTCCATGTCACTAGAGGATTTCTCTACCATAAAAGATTGTAGCCCAGAGGAATTGTCTACAGTCTTACAGACTGAACAAGTCTGTTTTAAGACACTTCTGTGATAGTAGAAATAGAGGACCATTAAACATGGAGATAGAAACACAGAATTTACGAGTTATGTCTGAGCATAGGACAAATGCCTAAAGCTCCAGCATGATATCCTAGTAGATAGGAACTGACAATCTGTTTTATCCACTCTTCATTTTCTTTGTGTGTGTGTGTGATGACTTGCAGTATGCGGCACCAATGGAAGAACACTATGCTTGATAGTAGTAGCCATTTGAGAGAAGATACTTTTTAAAACATTCTCCGGTCTCCACATGTGTCCGAATGCGAGGCTCAAATGAGGTATTTCAATTAACTGATTGAAGTATATTTGTCATTGTTATCATATTTGCACAGTATGACTTGCCATTCGCGTGACAAAGGGTTACTTGGTAGCACATCATCTTTGCCTGCTCGGCCGTCACTCTCCTGTCCTTGTTGATACTTGATAGGCAAAAGTATTTATGCCTCCCAGACTTCAAATTATTGTGTTGCAGCTGGATATTTCTAAAGTTTACTAATGTGTAGTGTATGATTGCCCGTTTTGGATATCTGATAGGGAATTTAAAAATAAAGTTGAGAATTGTTGAAAGTTCCTTTAGCTTAATTGGTGAAGCATGCCTATGTTGTACTCCCTCCGTCATCGAATAATCTTTCCAGTTTCCTATTTGGGATGTCCTTGAATAATCTTTCCATTCCTTTTTTCGGTCTTAAATTGTCAAAAGTGTTCCAATACTAACCCTCCTTATTTTTTCTTTTCCACTTAAAATCTTTCCCTCATCTTTCACTTACATAATGGGTACAGAGTCATTTTACTTGAATCTTAGTATGTGTGCTAAAAGTAAGTGGAAAGATTATTCGAGAACGGAGGGAGTATTATTATATACCCAAGATCATGGAATTGAGACTTCATTTATGCATCGGACAATTTTAGGGTTTGTTATTTACGTCTTATTTTTGTTGGGACCCAATATATTCCAACAAACTCCAGCAATTTCGAGCAAATTCCAACAATTACTAAAAAGTTTCAAAAATTTCCAGCAACTTCCAGCAAATGACAAAATAGTTCCAACAAATTGGAGTCACAAAAAACCTATAATTCCAGCCATTAGTTAAAAGTTCTAATAATCTTTAACATCTTTCAACAAACTCCAACTCCAGAACCCAAAAATCCAAACATGAAGAACATACCATTATTATCAGCTTGTTCATTCCCCCAAAGTCCTTCATTTTAGAACAAAATATCTCTAAGTAACATGACTTGCTTATAAATTTGTTTTAAATTTGCTATTTTATTGCAATTAGAACCAAATACGATTGGGGTGGCCCTTCTTAGAAGATACGCTCAACCCAATTTTGGTCTAATCTATATATGCGAAATATTGAAATTTTCAACATATTTGGTGTCTAACCTTTCAGGAAAGTTTAAGAGAAGGGACTAACCTTTTAACAGTTTAAGGGAAGGGACTCAGCCCCCTAAACTTCCCAAATTACCCCTCCCCTCAAACCCAATTTTCTCTCTCTCCTCCCTCAACCTATCTATCTCTCTACTTCCTCTCTCCACCCCCCCCCCCCCACCACCAAGGCACCAACCACCACCTCAACCTCCACCGATCTTCGCTACCCCAAAACCCTCAAAACCACCACCACCACCTACTAGCACTAGTAAAATTTGAGCTCTGGGGCAATGTAAATGTATCATTTGACTCTGTCGCATCTCTATATGATTTGAGTTAAAAGCACATCACAGGCCACTGCCCGTACCTATTCTGGTAGAAGCAAAAGCGGCCAATGACTTCAGTAAAGGACCTTCAAAAATGTGTGGATTTGCATCAAAATGTCTAGTCTAATTGTACAAAATCATTGGGACTTGTCAATTGCTTTATTGAATTCTTGAAGAGTTCCACAATCACATGGACAATAAGATTCAAAGGCTATCTAGCAGTAGCAATAACACACAATATAGTAGTAGTGACAGAGAACACGGGATTAAAATCACCAAATGGATTTTCATTCGTTCATCATCATTGACAAGGTGGTGGTAGTGGTGGAAGGTGGCACGTATGGGACTCGCTCCATTGCTGCTGTGAAGAGAGAGGAGACAGAAAATTTGGGGTTTTTGTTTGATTTGGGAATTGGGATTGAATTGGAGTAAGTGAAATTGAATTGAGTTTGAGTTTGATTTTGGTTTTGATTGTGATTTGGGTTGTGAAGTGAAGATAGATGGGGTTTTGATTTTGATTTGGGTTTTGAACGTTGAAGGCAGTTGAAGAGAGAGGGGGAGGAGAGAGAGAGAGTCAGATGGGTTGAGGGAGTAAGAGAAAATTGGGGTTTGAGGGGAGGGGTAATTTGGGTAGTTTAGGGGGTGAGTCCTTTCCTTAAACCTTTGAAAGATTAGTCAATTCTTTTAAAATTTTCTAAAAGGTTAGACCCCAGATATGGTGAAAATTCGTGAAATATTGTGCTTCGTTTGATTGGTTAATGATATTCATTTACCAAAAAAAAAAAAAAAAAAAATTGAGAATTGTTTCGGTGTTGTTAATCGAGGGTGCCAAGGAAGGTAGCCTCATGGTGGTCATTGTTGTCTTGCACAATGAACTCTACCCGGGTAAGGTCTCGGGAGCAGAGCCTCCAACGCCCACATTAGATCCATATAATAAGTGGTGAGATATAAGATAGGAGAATATCAGAGAGGAGAGAGAGAGGCCACTTTTTTTACCTTACCTTTACTTGTACCTTTATAGTGGAGATGGAGGTTAGTGTTAACTTTATCTAATGGCCTTACTATTGGGCTAGCCTCGTAGTCCTTATGGGACCCACCCAATTATTAGTCCCCGAAGTCGGTGGTCGAGTAGGAACCGATTGGCAATTGGCTTAATATATGAAGTTCAATCAAGCCATACATTGTCTAGCATCATCTCTTTGTGGTTGATTTGCGCACGTAACTGACTAAGAGACGGAATATCATAGGGGGCAGACCAGGGCCCATCCCGCCTGATGTTAGCCGAAGTTTTACTGTGATGAGGGTTTTCGGCTCCCTCAATGTTAAAAGAGTACTATATTTTACTCCAAAGCCCAATTGTAATACGCTCAACAGTTTTACATGAGATTTATGTTATTTGTTCGATTTTAATCGTATAATCGATAGAAATATAGTGGCCCTATGATTCTTTCCCTTACAATTAGAATTATTTATCAAGTTATTAGTTCATTCTATGCATTTTTGGAATGGTAACTTCAAGTTTCGAGGACGAAACTTCCTTTAAGGGGGATGAGATGTAATACCCCAATATTTTTAGTAATTTAAAATATATTTTTATTAATTATTTTGAGAGTTTCTAAATATTTAAACTCATTTTACAAATTATAAATATTAATTTCTCTAAATTATCTATGTATTTAGCAATTATATTTAAAAAATTTATTTTCAAAATTTCACTAGAAACATCCAAGAATAATGGCTGATTTTATTTTGAGTCAATTATAATCTCAATTGCAAAATTAGAGGTGCAATTAGGGTGAGAATCACATAATTATCTCCCTAATTATTCTATTTGCCTTATTTGACCACCCTGACTCAGTTAAATCAACAACCCCCTTTCCCTCTCAGATCAGATGGCATAAGCTCTCCCTCTCTCTGCAATTCTGTCTCTTCCCTTCACCCTTCACACACTCACAACACGTCCACATTCACCCCCGTTACCACTGCAATCACACTACCGAACATCACCGCCCACGGGCCGCGAATTGCTGAACAACAACATCAAAGCCATTCACTGTTGGTAACTCATTCACTCCCTTAAATCTTTACTCTGTTTAATTCTTTACTTTGTTTCTCTTTTGTATTTTGAATACCAAAGGCTTACAAGTTACGATTAAATCATTTTGTTTCAGTAGTGTTCACCATTCCGGACATCGCCACGAATCACCTGTCAACCACCACTGTCGAACGCCGCATATAATCACCACCGGTCCCCCCCCCCTCTCTCCCCTGTTTTGGTAAAACCGAACCCAAGCGGGTTCCGTCAGAGTCAGGCCCGCCACATCGTGGCCAGGCCACCCCAAACCCCTACCGGTGGCCACAGACACCACCGGTGCCGCTGCACCATCCGCTTTTTCCCTTCTCTCTGTTCTCTCTTTATCTCCTCTGTTTTGGTCCACACTAGGC
Source organism: Mesembryanthemum crystallinum (assembly GCA_030267885.1). Lineage (NCBI taxonomy): Eukaryota > Viridiplantae > Streptophyta > Magnoliopsida > Caryophyllales > Aizoaceae > Mesembryanthemum > Mesembryanthemum crystallinum. Next base: position 97 of record BSSO01003582.1, on the reverse strand, counting down.
CTACGTGGGTCCCGTGGGGCCTGGCCAGCCACGCTGTGGCCTGACCTCTCCACCCGACACCGGCGGTGGCCACAGGCGTGGCCGGTGTTGCCAAGCG